>JARQOC010000001.1:62230985-62323485 GCA_033576535.1 Allobates femoralis
TCCTTCCTGTTTGGAGAAGTTTTTTACTGTACTGAGCATGCTCAGTACAGTAAAATCGGGTCCAAGGAGACATCAGATGTTTCCTTGGACCCTTCTCCATAGGGCCCCATGTTAAATTGATCGGGTCGGATCGGATGTGCACTAAATGCCATCCGATTTGGTCCGATCCGATTCTGTCAGATTTTATTTTTGGTGCAAAAATCGGAGCAGGCTCCGATTTTTGCACCGATAAAAAAATCAGACAGAATCAGATTGGACCAAATCGGGTGGCATTTAGTGCACATCCGATTCAGTCCGATGCCCATAGGGCTGCATGGGGCCAAATTCGGATCCGATGCTGTCCGATTTTTATCGGACAGCATCGGAAATTCAAATATCGTAATGTGAAAGCAGCCTTAGAGGGGATGTAGACTTGAACTCTAGCGCCGCCTATTGGAAGTAGCAATCCTAAAGGTACCGTTACACGCCACAACATCACTGCGATATCGCCCGCGATTTCACGTGAGCGTGCATGTTTTTGCACTTTGCCAAGATCGCTTTGGAGATGTCACACGTAGCGATGTTGCGTGCAACCTCCGGCGATCTGGCGTTCCGGAAATCGCCTGAACAAGATCGGAAGTGATCTTGCCTTTCCACATCGCTGTGGGCGTGCTGTTTGACACCGGCGAAGAGCTAGGCGTGCCAGAGTGTGTTTCACCGCGCCTCTACCACTGCGATTGGCCGACCCAACTGCGTTACCATTGGTCAGCCTTGTCTGGCAAGAGGGCCACTACATTATGCATTTGCCTTTTCATGAAATATGGCGACTTGGCCACAGGCAGCCAATGGGAATGCTGTAGTATTCACCAATCGCCACTGACGGGGCGCGGAAAACACAACGCTCAGGCACGCCTACGGGATTGACTTCACGATCTCTGAAGTTGCCCTCAACATTGTTACCGCGCTGTCACACGGCACGATCCTGCAGAATCGCGAGGTTAATATCGCCTGGTTTTAGAGCAGTGCTGTAGAACCTGTCAACTCGCCACCAGCGATTTATCGCCATCGAATCGCCCTGTCACACAACACAACGCACTTGCGATGTGGCTTCAACATCGCCGAACCCGTGAGTTGTTTGCAAAGTTGCCGGCGATATCGTGGCGTGTGACGGTACCTTAAAAGTAAAAAGCAACCCTTTTCCGAGCCCTATCTTATGATGGAGGATTTAATCCAGATCAGAGTGCGGCTTTTGCTTATCTCTTGAATTCCTGTTGATCAGAGGCGCCCACTCTCTGATCATAGTGCACACTGTACCTGTAGGTCACCTAGGCTTTATGTGATGCAATCCTTCATGCACAGGTACATTGTGGGGCCTTACCATGTTAAAAAATACCAAAAACAACAAGAAAACATTATTTTCTAAATGTAGTGGTTTGGAGACCTTTATTTAAAAGAGTTTTTTTTTTTTAAAGAAATAATAGTAAATTAATCTGCACAGAATATTGGATCTAAAAATGAAATGCTGTGAAAGGTGGCCGTCACACGCACAGATATCTTTAGCGATATTGTAAGCGATCACGTGCACGCGCAATCGCTTACAATATCGCTCACATCGCTGGTGAGATGTCACACAGACAGACTCACCAGCGATGCAGAGCCGCGATCTCGCTCGTTACTATGGTACACATCGGGTTACTAGGGCCCGCGTCGCTTAGTTACCCGACGTGTACCATAGTTACCATCTCCCAGCATAGACTCTGCCGCTGGGAGATGGTTCATCGTGGTGTCATACACCACGATGAAGGAGATCGTGAAATCGTTCATCGCTAGATCTGAGAACCGGACCTCAGATCAGCGATGTCACGAACAAGCGATTTCACATCGTAAATCGCTTGATTACATGCATCGATTTTAAGCCCGATATCGCTTAAGCGATCAAAAAGGAGATCGCTTAAACGATATCGGGCAAGATATCTGTGCGTGTGACGGCCGCCAAAGATAGATGAATAAATGCATAGTGTATTAAAGCCACCTGATAAGCCAGTGTTACTAATATTTCTGTATATAATTCATTATTTCTTAGCTCCTTTACTGTAAAGCGGATTTAGAAGGTTTACATGCTGATTTCAGCCCATTACAGAAACACGTTGAAGAACTAAAGGTGAGTTTCATGGGGAAAAGCCTCAAGGATTTGCCAGAAGTGAAGAGATTTTACTTGAAGGTTTTGTTTGTGGTCAGATATTCTGCCCCATTTATGTAGATTTGTGGCAACTGGTGGAAACCAAGAGATCCAAGAGCGAAGGTGTAAATAATGTATGGCATTGTCCAACCCTTCACACCGTCATTACATTTATTGATACCACTAATGACTAAACCGGACTCTTCCAAAATGAGCTTTATAGTGTAAGAATATTGTGTAAATGGTTTTCATGAGTTACAGCCTTGTTTTTTTAAGCCCGGTCAGATAACCTGTCAACTGGACACTTATGTGACTGGCAACGCTGCCACTCGGCCATCAATATACATGTAAGGTTGGCTAGGGTCACATTTAAAACATGAATTGCATTCACCGCATCCGGATCCGGATGCGGTGAATGCAGTGACGGTCACACACATTTTCCTCTGAAAATGTGTGCTGAATACCGCACTGCAGTTGCCGGATGGCTCAGGATGTGTAATCCTGAGCCATCCGGCAACTGCATAGTTTGCGGATCCCGGCTATTGCCGGGATCAGCAAACTGTAGTATGTGTAGTAAATAGTTAAAATAACTAACTAAAGTAATGTTTCAGGTCTATAGGGGGGTCTTAGACCCCCCTATAGACCGGCCACCCACTCCGGTGGGCTTCTACTACAATATCCCCGATGGCACGGGCTCCTCGGAGCTCCGTGCAAGTTCCCACAACTCCCGCCCCCCGTATCTGTACAGAGGGGTGCCTGCACCCCTCTGTTAGAATTATGTGGCATCCACAGATTACAGTAATAAATGACTATAGTTACGGCATTCTTCTCGTTCTGTAAAGATCCATCTATGGGCGGGGCTTTTTTCTTCTGCCACCGCCCATGGAATGATGATGGCCGCCTCCTCTGGCCTTCTCCCTGTCTTTTCAGGGCGGCCGCGTCATGAAAGGGGCGGGGCTACGGTCGCGTCATACCGTAGCAGGCACCCCTCTGTACAGATACGGGGGGCGGGAGTTGTGGGAACTTGCACGGAGCTCCGAGGAGCCCGTGCCATCGGGGATATTGTAGTAGAAGCCCACCGGAGTGGGCGGCCGGTCTATAGGGGGGTCTAAGACCCCCCTATAGACCTGAAACATTACTTTAGTTAGTTATTTTAACTATTTACTACACATACTACAGTTTGCTGATCCCGGCAATAGCCGGGATCCGCAAACTATGCAGTTACCGGATGGCTCAGGATTACACATCCTGAGCCATCCGGTTACTGCACAGCGGTACAGGGAACCGCTGCGAAAACTGCTGCCTGCATGATTTTTAACGCAGGCAGCAGTGCCGGATACGGCCACCGGATGGCTTGTGAAGCCATCCGGTGTTTTGCATTGGCTCCTATGAGGAGCGTTTCCTGGTCCGGTTTTGAGCTTTTTGAAAGCTCAAAACCGGATCAGGATTTAAAAAAAAAAACGGGAATGTGACCCTAGCCGTTGACTGATTTACCATTGAAAAAAATGGATCATTGTATCCTGATATCACTTCCGCGACTTTTCTCCAATGAGAATTAAAGGATTTGACATGTTTAAAGTGAACCTGGCATATAAGCTGCGGCCATCACCATCTAGAATATCGTATATAAGGCCTTACTGGTGGTGACCGCAGCTTATATGCAAAAAAGCTTCTGAAAAATTCCCTTTAAACCTGACATACCGAGCACATCTTTCTCAACTCCAATGTGGCGCAGATGAGGCACCTTTATATAATTCACCTCTCTATAGTTTTTAGCTTCCCCTGAGTTAGTGTGTGGGGATTAGCTGCTATGATGCTATTATATTGTACTGTGAATGTCGGAACCAACACAGTAATTATGCAGTGCACTGTCTTTCTCTTTGTGAGTGCTCAGAGCGGACACCCTGACTGAATATCCGCAAACAAAAAGAAAACTGAAATAGTCCTGTGAAACTTGTTCACAAAACTTGAATGTTACTTTCTTGGGATATTCACAATGACAGATTTTGGTGCCGCCTTCTCCCGCCATTCCGGTACCTCTAGGCTCTTGCCTACCCCACTCAACAACACGGTATACCGCTGCAAATGACCCACCCCAGGGCCATGGGGTACTCAGATCTCGAGCATTGATCAAGGTCGCTGTCACTGGTGGCCGATGCCCGGGGCCGTGGCCCTGGTGGTCGCTGAAAAATGTGGACAAATAAAACAATAACAATGTAATGTTCATGATGCCACCTATGATATCTGGTGAATGCACCAGCGCTACTCTCAGACCTCTGGGGATGATGTGGCCACAGCTAGATGGTGTTTCTCCCCGTAGGTGATGAGGGAATAGGTTTTGGCACAGTGGGGTGGCTCTGCAGGCGGAATGCTGAGTGACTTCTCCCTCGTGAAAGAATAACACACCACACATTGCTGAGTCTCTGTACGGGTTTACTGGTAACCGTCAGGCAATAAACAGGTTCACAGTCTCGGGTAGCTGACCTGGGTAGTTACCAGTGGATGAGGTGTCCTCCTGTGGCTTTCATCAGTGTTCTTTCTGGTTTCTCCCTCTGTCCTCTCACTTTCCTCTGCGCTACTCCGTACTTTCTCAGCGCGGCCCTGCACAGAGCCCCTCTCTTGCACCAGGCCTACGGGTCTGAATAGAGTAATCCCTTAGCTGAAGGGCTCATGACCCTGGACAGAGTTCCTAGTGGAGGTGTGCTTTGGACCAGGTCGTGGCTATCTGGTTGCCCACGGCCCTCCAGGTTGGCGGCTCACTGTTGAGCTCTCCTGCACCACGGTCAGAGCCGCTTCTCCTTTAATAGAACAGGTTCCCCACAGACCGGTTATTAGGACGGTCTGGCGCTGGGTGTTAGTTGACACCCAAGGATCCCCCTTTTAATAATAATAATAATCATTTTTATTTATATAGCGCCAACATATTCCGCAGCGCTTCACAATACAAAGCTCACATTTAAACAATCATAAGAAACAATTAGAAAATACAATACAATGCCAAAAACAATACAATACAAAGCAAAACACAATACAATAATTGGAGCAAAAAATGGCAACCCTGCTCATAAGATATACAATCTAACAATGAGGTGGGGGTGACAAGGTACAGGTGCTCATTTGCAATGATAGTATAGTCAACTTGAGGAGATGGGGAACAGATAGGAGCAGAATAAGTGGCCACAACCCGTTATATGTGATCCACTTGAGGCGGAGCGGATAGGCTATGTCTAGATGACTGACTAGGGACCATGATAGGCCGCCCTACAAAGATGTGTTTTTAGGGATCGCCTAAAACTATTTAAGTTGTGGATACATCTAATTTTTTGGGGTAGAGCATTCCAAAGAATTGGTGCGGCTCGGGAGAAGTCTTGGAGCCGGGAGTGGGATGTTCGGATTAATTTAGAAGTGAGTCTAAAGTCACTTCCAGAGCGAAGAGAACGGCTGGGGTGATAGACAGAGATGAGGGAGGAGATATATGGGGGTGCTGCACTGTGAAGAGCTTTGTGGGTGAGAACAAGCAGTTTGATATGGATCCTATAGTATATAGGCAGCCAGTGTAATGACTGGCATAGAGCAGAAGCGTCCGAGTAACGATTAGCTAGACAGGTAATCCTGGCTGCTGCATTAAGGATGGACTGGAGAGGGGACAGTCTAGTGCGGGGGAGGCCAACTAAGAGAGAATTACAATGGTCAAGGCGGGAGTGAATCAGGGCCACAGTGAGGGTTTTGTGGTTTCCAAGGTGAGAAAGGGGCAAATTCTGGAGATGTTCTTCAGGTGCAAGCGGCAAGAGCAGGCGAGAGATTGTATATATGGGGTGAAGGAAAGATCAGAGTCAAACATAACACCTAGACAGCGAGCCTGCTGACTCGGCACTATTGTGGTGCCGCACACTGAGAGAGAGATGTCATATTTAGGGAGGTTAGTGGAGGGCGGGACCAGAAGTACTTCAGTTTTGGAAAGATTAAGTTTCAGGTAGAGAGCGGACATGATATTGGAAACTGCGGTTAGACAGTCATTGGTGTTCTTTATTAGAGTGGGAGTAAGGTCAGGGGAAGAAGTGTATAGTTGTGTGTCATCAGCATAAAGATGGTACTGGAAACCAAATCTGCTGATGGTCTGTCCAATCAGGGCTGTGTAGAGTGAGAAGAGAAGAGGTCCAAGGACTGAACCCTGAGGGACTCCAATAGTGAGAGGAAGAGGGGAGGAAGGGGAGCCAGCAAATGATACACTGAAAGAGCGGTCAGAAAGATAGGAAGACAACCAGGAGAGAGCAGTGTCCTTGATGCCGATGGAGTGCAGCATGGAGAGTAGGAGATGGTGGGCAACAGTGTCAAAGGCAGCAGAGAGGTCAAGAAGGATAAGCAGAGAGTGGTGACCATTACGTTTTGCTGTCAGAAGGTCATTGGTCACCTTGGTGAGAGCAGTTTCTGTAGAATGTAGGGGGCGGAAACCAGACTATAATGGGTCTAGAAGAGAGTGAGTGCCGAGGTAATGAGAGTGGCAGGACTAGACCAGGCGCTCCAGGAGTTTAGAGATGAAGGGGAGATTGGAAACTGGTCTGTAGTTGTTTGTGCAGGAAGGGTCGAGAGAAGTGATGATAGAGTGTTTAAAGGAGGAGGGGAAGACACCAGAAGAGAGGGAGAGATTGAAGATTTTGGTTAACTGAGTGGTGACCACCGGAGAGAGAGACTGGAGTAGGTGTGAGGGGATGGGGTCAGCAGTGCATGTCATCTTTTCATATGGGTCACCTCTGTCTGGGTGCCCTCCCTCTACATCCCTTGCAGGGCCCTTTTCAACTTCGCTACTCACTCCTCTCTCACTTTCCCGCTCTTCACTACCCACTTATATTACCTCCCACGCGGACCGGTTACCCTGGTAACGGGTTTAACCAATTGGTCCCCTGGCTCTAAGTGTGAATGCATAGGTGAAAGCCACATGCGAACCTCCCTCATCTACTGGCCACTGGCCACTGGGATACCACCTACACTGGTGTGGGTGCAGTACCCCTTCGTGATGCACCCACCAGTGGGGCGCCACACAAATTCATCTACTGCCTCAGACCAACTCTTCCGGTAGGGATCCGCGCCAAAGAATGGTTAGAGCCACCTATTAGACAACGTGTCTTTACTGCCAGCACTTTGTAGATACTTTTTGTCCAAGTCTTTGCTGAAGCTCACCACACCTGTACCAGAGCAATCAGTTGCTTCCCTATCTTCAGTTCCTAGGATGATCCAGTGGGTCCTGTGGAATCTGATAAATGGGCCTTACAATAATAAAAATATTTATTCATTTATATAGTGCTATTAATTCCATAGCGCTTTCCATACATTTGCAACACTGTCCCCATTGGGACTCACAATGTAAACATCCTATCAGTATCCTATCAGTATGTATTTGGAGTGTGAGAGGAAACCAGAGTGCCCAGAGGAAGCCCACACAAACATGGGGAGAACATACAAACTGTTTGCAGATGTTGTCCTTGGAAGGATTTGAACCCAAGACCCCAGTGCTACAAGACTGCAGTGCTAACCACTGAGCCACCATGTCAACCGATCCAGTGGTCCCTTGTTTTTCTCCTCTTGGAGACTTTTCTGATAATTCCACATTGTAAGCCCTTTTTGTAGACTGGGCCCCATCCTAAAGGAGTATAAAGGAGTATCAATAATTATTATTAATAACCTTACATAACTTGTCGGACACCAGGGAGCAGTCTTCACCTTGACCACCAAATGGCCACAAACATATGATTACATTTATCAAATTTTATACATAAATGCATAACAGATCAACACCTTCATGTATATTCGTGCATACGCCGTATCCTCCAGAGCTGGGGTTGACCCCAGACGCCCTTACAGACTCCCATATTAAAAAGAAAAATCCTGTAAAATTCTATTTTTTCAAAAGATACAAAAAAAGTTGTGTTTTCTCCACTGTTTTGTCAACGGATGTCTGCTGAATCTGTTCTAATGGATGATTACTGGAAATGTGAGCTTAGTCTAACATGTAATTGTCTCCAGAGATCCTTCCAAGTGAGGATGTCTTCTGCTGAACCGCAGTATTGTGTCAGAGCCTTGGCTACCTGAGAATCCAACCGGGACAAGTTAAGGTTTGGTAAAGGGAACGTCTTGTAATCTAGTTTATTCTTTGTATCTCTATTCTAGAAAGATTCCATTATCAAAGAACTAACAGAGAAACTGAGGGCATACCAAGCGACTGAAAAGGTAACGTACAACACTATAATACTGCTAGAACTCATGTTCTTTGTGGTTTGAGTCCTTCCTTCTAAACTACATTTTTTATCAATGTTTTTCCAGGATCTAACCTTCACGATTCATGAATTACTAAAAAAGATGGAAAAGTCTCAGCAGGAAGTTTCAGCGTAAGTAATTGGTCATTCAGTGCCCCTCTATTACATAATACATATTAAATAATATTTGATAATTAATATCAAAATGCAGGATCAAAATGCAGCCATAATTACTAATACCTGGTGACAATAACAGTATACTTATGCTGTAGAATGTAGACAGGCCCAGGTGATAAAAGGCGGAGGAAGCACAGGTGCACAATACTGATGAGCTGCCACCCACACACCGACCAATTCATAGAGGACGTTTTTTTCTTACGGTTATAAATGCCTACAGAAAAAGCTTTTATAAGGAGCCAGTAACGCTGATACGTGTAGTGCACCGTGTACCATGCCGGATTACAGCCTGTGTACAGCCAGGGTCACATGACTCTAGAGAATCGCTGTGATCAAACTCTGATCTGAGTGTCAGCATAGTGTGATCTGATTCTCTTGGATGCAAGAATCAGATCACACTGTGATAGGAAGATGGAGAATAAAATGGGAAAATGGAGAATACAATGTCTCCATCTTCTCCATTGTGCGAAAATCACACTTTATTTGGATCTGAGTGCAGACCGATGTTTTCCACACTGCCATAGACTTGAATGGGTGAATGACATCTGAATTGTACATCAAATTGCAGCTTGCAGTTTGTAAAACGTTGATCAGCACTGCCCCATTGAATAACATTGATCCGAGTGCTGTCTGATTAAAAAATAGGATGGCACCAATCAGATTCATACGGGGGTGATAGCGAGCCCTATTAGTGTTGTCCATACTGTT
This sequence comes from Allobates femoralis, assembly GCA_033576535.1. NCBI lineage: Eukaryota > Metazoa > Chordata > Amphibia > Anura > Aromobatidae > Allobates > Allobates femoralis. The sequence goes on from JARQOC010000001.1 coordinate 62,240,280, forward strand.
TGATTACATGGGCTGTTGAGCATTATATTAAGGCACCCTACAATATCAGACACCATGATTTTCCCCAATTAATACTACAGGGCCTGCCTTCATCCTGCAAAGAGGCTTTACAGTATCATTATTATTAAACTACTGGTCTCTAATACAAACCTTATTAATGTGCATGTATATATAATACTAAGCAATGCCCCAATGGATTTGAGGTATGTCAGGGGTTGTTTATGAATATTTGTTCACCTGTGTCTCCTCCGGTGGGGTACCTGGAGGAAGCCCACACAAACACAAGAAGAAAACCCAAACTCCTTGTAGTTCTTGTCCTTAAGGGGATTTGGAGCAGGACCCCAACACCCACCATCTCTCCTCCCTCTATCTAAGTATCTGTTAAAAAACCTACCACATGCAGCCAAAAAACAAATCCAACACAGCACTTGGCAGGAATGAACAGACCCCACTTAGATGGAACAAGCTTGTCCATTAGGACTCCATTCACATTGATACAAAAATGTGTATCAATGTGAATGGCGTCCTAATGGACAAGCCTTGAGTCCATAGCAAGCCACCACCCCCATGCCTAGGCAAGGTGATGTGGTTTTAGCGTTCTGTGCACCTGTGCTTGTTCCATCTAAGTGGGGTCTGTTCAATTCCTGCCAAGTGCTGTGTTGGATTTGTTTTTTGGCTGCATGTGGTAAGTTTTTAAATGCTGCCCTTTTTGAGTAGTTTTAGTGTTTTTGAAGTATCTATTAGCAATCTCTCCACTAATGAAACCCTGTACCGAACACCAGATAATTGGGCACAGATCCTGAACACGGACTTCTCTGTGAAGTCCGTGTTACAGTTCAGGTTCTAAGGCTGTAAAAATAAAGCACATAATTAATAAATTTTATATTATACTTACCGAGTCCTGCCGTCCCGCGTCATGCTGTCCCGCTGCACTCTAGTTCTTGGGCCGCTCATTAACGTCCGGGATTTTCACTGCAGAGAGTGGAACAGCCAATCACAGGTGCTGTCACAGAGAATGGGCATCTGTGATTGCATGTTCAAGTACCGTATATACTCGTGTATAAGCCGACCCGTGTATAAGCCGACCCCCCTACTTTTGCCCCAAAATCTGGGAAAACCTATTGACTCGTGTATAAGCCGAGGGTGGACCCCAGCACAGGTATACAGCCCCCAGCAGTGTGGTATACAGGCCCCCCCCAGTGGTATATAGGCGTCCCCAGTGGTAGTATACAGCAACCCCAGTGGTAGTATACAGGAGCCCCAGCAGCCCCAGTGGTAGTATACAGGAGCCCCAGAAGCCCCAGTGGTAGTATACAGAGCCCCAGCAGCCCAGTGGTAGTATACAGGAGCCCCAGTAGCCCCAGTGGTAGTATACTGGAGCCCCAGCAGCCCCAGTGGTAGTATACAGGAGCCCCAGCAGCCCCAGTGGTAGTATACAGGAGCCCCAGCAGCCCCAGTGGTAGTATACAGGAGCCCCAGCAGCCCCAGTGGTACAGTTCAGGTCTAAGGCTGTAAAAATAAAGCACAAATATATTATATATACTACGAGTCCCCGTCCCCGTCATGCTGTCCCCCTGCGACTCTAGTCTTGGGCCTGCAAAGTAAAATCTTTATACTTATCACTGTCCTCGCCGCCCGCCGCTGCTGACATCACGATCCCCGGATTCATCCGTCCGTCTTCTTCCGGCTTCCTGTTCGTCGCAGGCAATGACGTCATTGCTTGCGACGAACAGGAAGCGGAAGAAGACGGACGGATGAAGCCGGGGATCGTGATGTCGGCAGCGGCGGGGGCGGGGACAGTGATAAGTATAAAGATTTTACTTTACAGGTTTCCGGAGCGCGAAGGGGGGCCCTGGATTACTGAGGCTGCTGGGGCTCCTGTATACGCAAGCCGTCACTGACTCGCGTATAAGCCGAGGGGGGTACTTTTCAGCCCAATTTTTGGGCCTGAAAAACTCGGCTTATACGCGAGTATATACGGTAATCTGCAATCAGACCATAAATTCTCGTATGTAGAATGTAGAAATAGACTATTTGAAAAGGAAAGAAAGCGCAATAGGGTGTTATCCTAGGAACTCTTATGGTACAAGCAATTGTTGCTGCTCACTGTGGGACAGTTGTGGGGCCACAACTGGTATAAAAGTATGTTATGGCTGCCGCTGGATCCACACTCCACTCGTGGTATGGTGGTGCCAAAAATGAAACAGGAAAAGACAGTGTTTCTTAGCTCCGTGCTGCACATGCAAAAATATGGAATGACTATGGGTTGCAGGCAGTGATCGTCTTAAATCCTGCACATTTCAGGGCTACACACAGCTTCTTCCTCAGGGAACCAACATAATCAATTATGTTGGTTCCCTGAGGAAGGAGCTGGGTGTAGCTCCAAAACGCGTAGGCTTAAAGACCGTCAGCATCTGTGATTGGCTATTGGAGCCAGTGCAGTGAATATCCTGGAAGTTAATGAGCGGTTCTGGAAGTAGATGTGGTGGGACAGGGAGATGGCTGGACCCGGTAAGTATAATGATGTTTATTAATCATGTGCTTTGTTTTACAGCCCCCAACACCCATCCCATAACTGTAAAGTCTGAGTTCAGGGTTAGGACTCAAGTTTGAGTCATGTTGGCCCTGAAGTCGGACTTAAAAAAAGTCTGGGCGAGTTTGCCGATCCCGAACATCGGCGGGTACATCCATTACTAGTAATTAACTAACATGGCGTCAGGTCAAGTTAGACCTGGCCACCATGAATTTCTAGTAAACATTAAAAAAACACAACACAGAGAAAACATTTTTATTACAAATAAAATCCTCTATCAGACGTAATCCACAGGTCTTCTTATTGTCAGCTCTGCTACATCTTTGCCAGCAGACAAACACGTCTGATGGCAGCGAAGAGTGGGCTTGCACTGACAGCTGGGTGCCATGTGAAAGGTCAGCTGGGTTCACCACTGAACCTCAATGAAACTGGAGTGTAGCCCTATATACAGCAGGTGAAATAAGTATTGACCATTTCACCAATTTTTTAAGTAAATATATTTCTAATGATGCTATTGACATGAATTTCTCACCAGATTTCAGTAACAACCCATCCAATCAACACGGGCAAAGATATCAAACTATAGATGTCCTTAAATTAAGGAGGCAACAGGAGCGGCACTCACCACTGGTAATTTCAGTAAAATGCACTTTATTTCAGTCACAGAATTGCAGACATAGACATCAGTAAAATGAGCAACAGCTGTTTCATGTGAATAAATGCTTCCTCTGAGTGTGAGCCAGAACAAGCATGTATTCAGGCGAAACAGTTGTAGCTCAGTTTACTGATGTCTCTTTCTGCAATCCTGTAACTGAAATAAAGTGCATTTCCTGAAATCAGCAGTGGTGAGGGCCGCTCCTCTTGCCTTTCTTTTCCCGCTGGAAGGGTGAGTACGTTGTTGGTCTCCCAGCTGCAGAGATGCCTGGCACTGTAGCGAGCGCTATACATGTATGAGCAGCAGCAGTCAACTGACTTAAGTGATGGAAATAATATAAAAATATAACAATAATGAACAGAATTAAGTTTGGCCCTGCACAATAGTCACAGTCTCTCATGTGGCCCCATGGAAAAATGACTTGCCCGAGTTTAGGAACCCTAGCTGTACCATTTATGTAAATGGAAAATATTCTCAACTAACTCTTTTCTGTTTAGTCTGCAGAAAGAAAAAGCAAGTTCACTAGAGACTGAAAAACAAAAATTAATTCTTAGGAGAATGACGAACAGGAAATGGGTAAGATCTACTTTCTACATGTGTATTATATTATTAATATTATTTATTATTATTTATTATTATTATTATTATTATTATTATAGTTTCATTTATTCTATGACGCTTTACATGTGAAAAGGGGCATTCATAGACAAGTACAATAAACATGAGCAATACAAGGCATGCATAAGTACAGAAGGAGATTGGACCCTGCCTGTGAGGGCTCACAGTCTAAAAGGGATGGGTGAGGGTACACTAGGAGAGGGTAAAGCTGACCGTGCAGCAGTTTAGTAGACTAAGGATCACTGCAGGTTGTAGGCTTGTCGGAAGAGGTGGGTCTTCAGGTTCCTTTTGAAGGTTTCCACAGTGGGTGAGAGTCTGATGTGTTGGGGCAGAGAGTTCCAGAGTATGGGGGAAGCACAATGGAAATCTTGTATGCGGTTGTGGGAAGAAGAGATATGAGGGCAGGAGAGAAGCAGATTGAGGCGACCCAGGCCGGGGGGTACTCAGGAACCGGATCTCTGCTACTGTCGCTGGGGAGTCACGGGAGTCGTGACCCGGTCCTGTGGTCTGGGTATCAGTTGAAATAGGGAATATGTACATTGATATGTACAGGGAAGGTTGTCGTTAGGCCACCCATAGAATGTGGTCAGTGGGGACCACTGCTGCCGTGTTCTTGCCGGGGAACGGTGATGAGGGGCAGCGTAGATGGTAAGCCCTCCACGGGTAGGGCTGGGTGTCCCCGGGGCACGTGTAGTGGGGGCTGCATGCTCTGGATGCTGCACCGAGTCTTCTCCTGCAGCTCCTCCAGCCAGCACGTAGAGACAGCAAGGCAGCTCCGCAGGTGAAGGTCTCTGCTGCAGTTCAATAATAAACAGTCTCAGGCACTTTTGAGCTTACTGGGTACTTTACTGTTCCAGTTCTTAGCAGACAGATTACAGTTCACAGTTCTCATTCTTAGTTCTTACACCTATCCGGGGACCTGGGTTCTACTGCAGCTCAGACGGTTCCTCTGCGTAGCTTCCCTCAAGTACCTTTCAGGCCCTGCTTGTCTCTCTCTCACTGTCCTTGCTCATGGGTTGGGTCTGGCCGTCATGAGCTTTTTAGTGATGCTTCCCTCTGCTTTAGGTTCACTAGCCCTAGTACGATGGCTGTGTTCCTACTCCGTGGCAGAAGGTAGGTCGCGGGTCATAGAGTCCCCGCACCATGCCAGTGTGTCTTGTGGGTCTTAGATTCTCCCCAGGAACCTCTACAGAGCTTTTTCTGATGTTATCAATCTTTTGCTTAAAGAAAGAAGCAAAGTCTTTGGCAGAAATGAGAGGAGAGGGAGGAGATGCTGGGGGACGAAGTAAATAATTGAAAGTGTTAAAAAGCTGTTTAGGGTTGTGAGACAGGGAGGAAATGGGAGATGAGAAGTAAGTTTGTTTTGCCGCAGTCAGCATGGAATTGAAGTTGGTGAGGGACTGCTTGTATGCGACAAAGTGTTCAGCAGAACGGGATCGCTTCTATCTCCGCTCAACGACCCTGGAAGCCCGTCTCAGTTCTTTGGTCAGGTTGGTTTGCCAGGGTTGCCTGTTGATTGTGCGAGTTTTGCTATGCGTGAGGGGGGTGGCCGAATCGAGCGCTGCTGTTATTGTGGTGTTATATAAAGAGGCAGCAGCATGTGTGTCAAGTATGGAAGCTATGTCTGTGAAAGGGAGAAGGGACTCATAAAATGAGTGTAAATGTAGGTGTTTGAGGTTTCTGCGAGGATGATTGAGTTTGTGGAGTGGCTGTTACACACTAGGAGAGGAGAAAGAAGAGAAAGTCAGTAGGTAAGTTATATGTTCAAATATATACTTGTTCATAAAGTATACTGCACCAGGGGTAAAGCCCGATGGAAACTTTCTTGGTTTTAATTGTAAATGTAAAGTGAACTTGTCAGATTTGGTATGTGGACATCATATAGATCAGGAGGAGCTGACCAGAATGACATAAAGTTTGGGGGAATATATTCACTATAACTTGTCTTTCAATGATATAAATCCCTGCTCTAGAGGACGGTCCCTGTCAATCACAATATAGCACTGCTTACTAGACTCATAAGCGAAGAACGGCAGATCCATGATACTTACAGATCTGCTATAGCTGCCAATGCTCCATTAAAGGGAACTTGACACCATGTTTTACCCATATAAACTGTGGCCAACACCAGAAAGCTCTTATACTGTATATAAATTCTACAATATTGTATCTAAGTCTCCAGGCCGATCTGTACAACATAAAAAATACCTTTTCTTATACTCATCTATGTGGCGGTCCAATCCGATGGGTGTTGCTGATCTTTATCTGGTGCCTCCTCTCTTCTTGCGATCACTGTACTCCTTCCCTGTTTCATTGAATGAAGCATCCTATGTCACCCACACAGTTCCCTCCATTGCGCTCCTCTGCACTTTTCTCTACCCTGCTGAGGGCAGAGCAAAGTATTGTAATGAGCAGGAGTGGAGAAAGGTCAAACAACACCTGCGCATGAGAACTATAATACTTTGCTCTGCCCTCGGCATGACAGAGAAAAGTGTGCATGCCCAGGAGCGCAATGGAGGGCACTGTGTGTACAACACAAGCAGAGAGGAGACGCCAGATCAAGGTCAGAGATGGCCATCGGACTGTACCACACCATAGTTGAGTATAATAAAGGATCTTTTTATGTTATATGGATCAGATTTGGGACTTATATACAGTATTTGAGAATGTTGTATATAAGGGCTTACTGGAAGAGGCCGCAGCTTATAGGGGAACAACCTGCTGACCGGTTCACATTAGGTCTAGAAATATCAACGCCAGGGAGATGTACATTTTTGCTTTCTTTGTATGGAGAAAGTATACCAGACTCTGAGTTGATCATTTTTATTGTATTTTTCATGCTAACTGTATATGACTGTCTCTAATACTTACTGTGATGTATCCTCCCAGGTGAAAAAAGAACGAGAGATGAAAGCTGAATTAGAGGAGCTGAAGAAAAAGGTAGGCATTCCTCACACCTGTTTCCGGCATTGTCCCCTCACTAGTCTCTCACCTACTAATTGAAGCCTTTTGCTTTCCTTATTACTGGCATCTTTTTTTTCTATGAAGCTTTCTTTTATTTTCCTCTCCATGAATATCTCTTTAGGGTATGTGCTCACGATCTGGAGGTGCTGTGTGTTGGACTGCAGCCGCCCTATACTCATGATCTGCGTTGGGTGCAGGGTGGTGTCTCTCTGTGTCACCTGATGGTGATCTCTTCGAATACGCTGCATGAAATTAACATGCTGCAGAGATGCAGATGTCCGGTATCCTGCACCGCAGCTGAAAGAACAGAGAAGCATAGTGAACATGGGAGTTCTTGAAATCCCATCCACTGTGCTTGTACTGTACCACACAGCGTTTTGAATGCAGCGGCAACACGCTGCAATTCCTGATCGTGAGCACACACCCTTACATTTTCCAAAAAATGTTCTGTGCTGATTAATTTCATAATATAGCTGCCTGTATATTAAGAATAGTAGCTCCATATTTCTAACTCAGAGCTACAAATCCCAAGCATAAATTTTATATTGGATCAGTCATCAGATTTCACATTACAAACTGTATTGTATGTTAGTGATTGGATCTATTTGATCTGCTGTACTAAATCCATGTCAGACTGGCTGTGTAATCCTAATATTAATATGTATAAATTTGTCTCTTTAGAGAGGAAGTAGACTTGAACTCTAGCACCACCTATTGGAAGTGGTAATCCTAAAAGTCAAAAACGACACTTTAACGAGCCTTGTCCTATGACGGAGGATTTAATCCAGATCAGGGTGTGGCTTTCTGGCTTCTTGAATTCTGAGCTGTTGATCAGAGGTGCCCACACTCTCATCATAACACACACTGTACCTGTAGCTCACCTAGGCTTTATGTGACACAATCCTTCATGCACAGGTACATTACGATGTTAAAAAACACCACAGCCAACATCAAAATGTTATTTTCTAAATGTAGTGGTTTGGAGACCTTTATTTAAAAGTTTTTTAACCCCTGCATGACCCATAACATAAGGGTACGTCATGGGCCGTGTCGGTCCCTTTGATGTGAGCTCACATCATTTACCCAACATCTCAGCTGATCTCATCAGCAGGGCACTGTAAAATAAGGAATTAAAAAATTATGTTTTTAAAAATATGAAAAATAAACCCACAAAAGTTCAAATCACCCCCCTTTTGCCCCATTGCAAATAAAAGTATTAAAAAAATTAAAACCATACACATATTTGGTATCGCCACGTTCAGAAATACCCGATCTATCAGATATGAAATCAGTTAATCAGAGCTATAAACTGCGTAACGGAAAAAGAGCCAAACGCCAAATTACGTTATTTTGGTGCTGCAGCATTGTAATAAAGTTCACTAACGGGATCAAACAGCGCATCCACCAAAAATGGTATCATTAGAAATGTCAGTTCGAACCACAAAAAATAAGCGTCACACAACCCAGATCTGAAAAATGAGAACGCTTCATCACGGAACATGGCGCACAAAGTGGGATTCTTTTTTTCACAATCTGAATTTTTTTTCACCTCTTAGATAACAATAAAAGTATACATGTCTGGCATCTACGAATCGTATCAACCGAGGCATATACCAACATGTCAGTTTTACTATATAGTGAACATGGTGAATAAAAAACCCAAAATACAAAGTGTAATTGCACTTTTCTTGCAATTTCACCGCACTTGGAATTTTTCCAATTTTCTGTACACTATATGGTAAAATAAATGATTGCATCTGAAAGTACAATTCATCTTGCAAAAAACAATCCATCATATGTCTATATTGACGGAAAAATGAAAAAAGTTATGGCTCTTGGAAGCAGGGGAGCAAAGATGAAAATGGAAAACGAAAAATCGCCGGGTGGTGAAGGGGTTAAAAAATATAATAGTAAATTAATCAGCACAGAATATTGGATCTAAAAATGAAATGCTGGTGAAAGATAGATTAATAAATACATAGTGTATTAAAGCCACCTAATAAATGAGTGTTACTAATATTTCTGTTTATAATTCATTATTTCTTAGCTCTGCTCCGTTACACAGGACAACAATAAGTTAAGTTCTTACAACGACCAGTTGGAGCAACGTGTCCTGAAACTAAAGGTGAGTTTCATGGAGAAAAGCCTCAAGTACTTGTCAAAAGTGAAGAGATTTTAGTTGAAGGTCTTTCTTGTGGTGAAGAAAATCTGCCCCATTTATGAGGTCTGGGAACTTGCTATCTACCTTATGGAGAGGAGTTTTCCTGCAACCATAAGAAGACAGTTAAGTAGGTGAGGAGACTTAGGGTGCGTGCACACGGTCCGGAGGAGCTGCGTGTTGGACGCAGCTCCTCCAGACCGGAGTGAAGCCGCGGGTGGCCGCAGGAGACCGAGCCCCTGTACTCACCATGTGCGGCGGGTGCAGGGCAGCTTCTCCCTGCAGTCACCCGATGGCAGCCGCTTCCGACTCCGCAGCATGAAATAAACATGCTGCGGAGGAGCGGACTCCCGGCAACCCGCACCGCAGCTCCAAACACGCTGCGGGCGGGTCACGCATTGTGAGGATGGGATTTCTTGAAATCCCATCCACAAATGCTAGTACTGTACTACGCAGCGTTTTGGACGCAGCGGCAAGACTCTGCGTCCAAAATGCTGCGTACACTGATCGTGTGCACGCACCCTTAAAGCCACATCTCTCCTCTAGGAAATATGCAAATTTGTACTTCAGTAAGGAAGTGGATGAACTCCAGCGCCACCTTTAGGTAGCTCCTCAAAGTTATAGTCGCTTTCTAACAAGCTTTTTAATATGACTAAAGGATTTGTGCCAGATCAGAACCCCAAACTACAGACTCTGCGTTTCGGGGTAACTGCCCCTCATCAGTGTAGTGTGTGGGATATTCTGATCTAGTTCATCCACTTCCTTACTGAAGTCCAAATTTGCCCCATTTATGTAGATTTGTGGCACCTGGTCACAATATAGTAATCACAATATAGCACTGCTTACTAGACTCATAAGCGAAGAACGGCAGATCCATGATACTTACAGATCTGCTATAGCTGCCAATGCTCCATTAAAGGGAACTTGACACCATGTTTTACCCATATAAACTGTGGCCAACACCAGAAAGCTCTTATACTGTATATAAATTCTACAATATTGTATCTAAGTCTCCAGGCCCGATCTGTACAACATAAAAAATACCTTTTCTTATACTCATCTATGTGGCGGTCCAATCCGATGGTGTTGCTGATCTTTATCTGGTGCCTCCTCTCTTCTTGCGATCACTGTACTCCTTCCCTGTTTCATTGAATGAAGCATCCTATGTCACCCACACAGTTCCCTCCATTGCGCTCCTCTGCACTTTTCTCTACCCTGCTGAGGGCAGAGCAAAGTATTGTAATGAGCAGGAGTGGAGAAAGGTCAAACAACACCTGCGCATGAGAACTATAATACTTTGCTCTGCCCTCGGCATGACAGAGAAAAGTGTGCATGCCCAGGAGCGCAATGGAGGGCACTGTGTGTACAACACAAGCAGAGAGGAGACGCCAGATCAAGGTCAGAGATGGCCATCGGACTGTACCACACCATAGTTGAGTATAATAAAGGATCTTTTTATGTTATATGGATCAGATTTGGGACTTATATACAGTATTTGAGAATGTTGTATATAAGGGCTTACTGGAAGAGGCCGCAGCTTATAGGGGAACAACCTGCTGACCGGTTCACATTAGGTCTAGAAATATCAACGCCAGGGAGATGTACATTTTTGCTTTCTTTGTATGGAGAAAGTATACCAGACTCTGAGTTGATCATTTTTATTGTATTTTTCATGCTAACTGTATATGACTGTCTCTAATACTTACTGTGATGTATCCTCCCAGATGAAAAAAGAACGAGAGATGAAAGCTGAATTAGAGGAGCTGAAGAAAAAGGTAGGCATTCCTCACACCTGTTTACGGCATTGTCCCCTCACTAGTCTCTCACCTACTAATTGAAGCCTTTTGCTTTCCTTATTACTGCATCTTTTTTTCTATGAAGCTTTCTTTTATTTTCCTCTCCATGAATATCTCTTTAGGGTATGTGCTCACGATCTGGAGGTGCTGTGTGTTGGACTGCAGCCGCCCTATACTCATGATCTGCGTTGGGTGCAGGGTGGTGTCTCTCTGTGTTCACCTGATGGTGATCTCTTCCGAATACGCTGCATGAAATTAACATGCTGCAGAGATGCAGATGTCCGGTATCCTGCACCGCAGCTGAAAGAACAGAGAAGCATAGTGAACATGGGAGTTCTTGAAATCCCATCCACTGTGCTTGTACTGTACCACACAGCGTTTTGAATGCAGCGGCAACACGCTGCAATTCCTGATCGTGAGCACACACCCTTACATTTTCCAAAAATGTTCTGTGCTGATTAATTTCATAATATAGCTGCCTGTATATTAAGAATAGTAGCTCCATATTTCTAACTCAGAGCTACAAATCCCAAGCATAAATGTTATATTGGATCAGTCATCAGATTTCACATTACAAACTGTATTGTATGTTAGTGATTGGATCTATTTGATCTGCTGTACTAAATCCATGTCAGACTGGCTGTGTAATCCTAATATTAACATGTATAAATTGTCTCTTTAGAGAGGAAGTAGACTTGAACTCTAGCACCACCTATTGGAAGTGGTAATCCTAAAAGTCAAAAACGACACTTTAACGAGCCTTGTCCTATGACGGAGGATTTAATCCAGATCAGGGTGTGGCTTTCTGGCTTCTTGAATTCTGAGCTGTTGATCAGAGGTGCCCACACTCTCATCATAACACACACTGTACCTGTAGCTCACCTAGGCTTTATGTGACACAATCCTTCATGCACAGGTACATTACGATGTTAAAAAAACACCACAGCCAACATCAAAATGTTATTTTCTAAATGTAGTGGTTTGGAGACCTTTATTTAAAAGTTTTTTAACCCCTGCATGACCCATAACATAAGGGTATCGTCATGGGCCGTGTCGGTCCCTTTGATGTGAGCTCACATCATTTACCCAACATCTCAGCTGATCTCATCAGCAGGGCACTGTAAAATAAGGAATTAAAAAATTATGTTTTTAAAAATATGAAAAATAAAACCCACAAAAGTTCAAATCACCCCCCTTTTGCCCCATTGCAAATAAAAGTATTAAAAAAATTAAAACCATACACATATTTGGTATCGCCACGTTCAGAAATACCCGATCTATCAAGATATGAAATCAGTTAATCAGAGCTATAAACTGCGTAACGGAAAAAGAGGCCCAAACGCCAAATTACGTTATTTTGGTCGCTGCAGCATTGTAATAAAGTTCACTAACGGGTGATCAAAACAGCGCATCCACCCAAAAATGGTATCATTAGAAATGTCAGTTCGAACCACAAAAAATAAGCCGTCACACAACCCCAGATCCTGAAAAATGAGAACGCTTCATCACGGAACATGGCGCACAAAGTGGGATTCTTTTTTTTTCACAATTCTGAATTTTTTTTCACCTCTTAGATAACAATAAAAGTATACATGTCTGGCATCTACGAACTCGTATCAACCCGAGGCATCATACCAACATGTCAGTTTTACTATATAGTGAACATGGTGAATAAAAAACCCAAAATACAAACGTGTAATTGCACTTTTCTTGCAATTTCACCGCACTTGGAATTTTTCCCAATTTTCTGTACACTATATGGTAAAATAAATGATTGCATCTGAAAGTACAATTCATCTTGCAAAAAAACAATCCATCATATGTCTATATTGACGGAAAAATGAAAAAAGTTATGGCTCTTGGAAGCAGGGAGCAAAAGATGAAAATGGAAAACGAAAAATCGCCGGGTGGTGAAGGGGTTAAAAAATATAATAGTAAATTAATCAGCACAGAATATTGGATCTAAAAATGAAATGCTGGTGAAAGATAGATGAATAAATACATAGTGTATTAAAGCCACCTAATAAATGAGTGTTACTAATATTTCTGTTTATAATTCATTATTTCTTAGCTCTGCTCCGTTACACAGGACAACAATAAGTTAAGTTCTTACAACGACCAGTTGGAGCAACGTGTCCTGAAACTAAAGGTGAGTTTCATGGAGAAAAGCCTCAAGTACTTGTCAAAAGTGAAGAGATTTTAGTTGAAGGTCTTTCTTGTGGTGAAGAAAATCTGCCCCATTTATGAGGTCTGGGAACTTGCTATCTACCTTATGGAGAGGAGTTTTCCTGCAACCATAAGAAGACAGTTAAGTAGGTGAGGAGACTTAGGGTGCGTGCACACGTCGAGGAGCTGCGTGTTGGCGAGTCCCCGACAGTGAAGCCGCGGGTGGCCGCAGGGAACCGCAGCCACCCTGTACTCACCATGTGCGGCGGGTGCAGGGCGGCTTCTCCCTGCAGTCACCCGATGGCAGCCGCTTCCGACTCCGCAGCATGAAATAAACATGCTGCGGAGGAGCGGACTCCCGGCAACCCGCACCGCAGCTCCAAACACCTGCGGGCGGGTCACGCATTGTGAGGATGGGATTTCTTGAAATCCATCCACTATGCTAGTACTGTACTACGCAGCGTTTTGGACGCAGCGGCAAGACTCTGCGTCCAAAATGCTGCTACACTGATCGTGTGCACGCACCCTTAAAGCCACATCTCTCCTCTAGGAAATATGCAAATTTGTACTTCAGTAAGGAAGTGGATGAACTCCAGCGCCACCTTTAGTTAGCTCCTCAAAGTTATAGTCGCTTTCTAACAAGCTTTTTAATATGACTAAAGGATTTGTGCCAGATCAGAACCCCAAACTACAGACTCTGCGTTTCGGGGTAACTGCCCCTCATCAGTGTAGTGTGTGGGATATTCTGATCTAGTTCATCCACTTCCTTACTGAAGTCCAAATTTGCCCCATTTATGTAGATTTGTGGCACCTGTTGTCCCTACTGAAGAGAGGGCACAATAAAATGGATGAAGATAATGCATCAGTGTTGGATTATTTCATCCTAATTTTGCACTGTAGAAATCTGCACTGTTTTCAGAGTGCAGTGATTGTAATGAGGCACGATGCAATATCATTTTTCATCTTCATCAGCTTTACATTATCTTGATTTGTTCCACAGAGCAAGTTGGTTTCAAAGAATCAGGAACTTCAAGAGAAGGACAAACAGTGTGAAGAGGTCAGTGAGCAATCAGTGTTTAGTTTCTTCTTCCATCTTCATTGGGAGACCCTTTACTCAAAAATCATAATTTTTTGCATCATGGATGTAATGTACCCACTTCTCAGCATGTGACTTGGGGTTGCGCCTGCAAAGGTTAATTTATCTCCTCTCACTCAATCCAGCACTCAACCTCTATTCTAGGCTGATAAGTGAGCACCGATCACACCCCGACACTGTCTATGCACCCCAGCTTCACAACACGCTGCCACCACTTACCGAACATAAAGGGCAATGTGTCCCTGAACTAATATTGTCAGCCAATCAACAGGATCACACTCTTCTTAATTCTTAATGCTATGGATTCTTTCAGAGCATATAAGGCTACGTTCACACATAGTGCTTTTTTGCGTTTTTTTGTGTGGGCACTTTTTCCCCCGCGCAAAAAAAGAAGCAGTGCTGTTCAGACAGCACACTTTTCTTACGGACCAGGGGAGGAGTGATGTCACAGAGGGGAGGAAGAATCCTGCTTCCTCCTCCCCTGTGTGATACCTGTGACCGCCCATTAGATTTCGCAGTGTGTTAATATACACTGCGAAATCTAAATTAAAAAACCCAAATGTATTAAAAATAAAAAAGAATAGAATACTTACCTGTCCGACGCCTTTTCCCGGTGTCCGGTGCTGAGGCCAGGCAATGTGTATCCTGCAAGAGCCTGCCATGTATCACATGACCGCAAGTGGCCAATCAGTGCCTAGAACGCCCCTCTGACATCACGGCAGGTCCTTGCAGAAGACACCTCGCCTGCCCTCATTACTGGACACCAGGGAAAAGGCGTCGGACAGGTAAGTATTTCATTCTTTTATATTTTTTATACATTTGGCTTTATTTAACTTTGATTTTGCAGTGAATATTAATACACTGCAAAATCAAATGGGCGGTCACAGGTGTCACACAGGGGAGGAGGAAGCAGGATTCTTCCTCCCTTCTGCGACGTCAGATGCAGCAGCGCGCGCCCCTATAGGAAAAAGTCAATTCTTTTTACGCCGGCGCTTTCTCCCAGAAAGGCATGGTAAGAAAATACGTGCTGTCTGAACGGCACAGTGAATTTTTCATTCACTTTGCTGTCAGACAATATGCACCTGCGCATTTTTGAAAAGCGCTCGTAAAAAAGGGCTCAAAAATGTGCAGTGTGTGAACGCAGACTAAGAGCCAAACATTTTAAAGTTTTATGCTTTAATATAAAAAAGTTACAGTGCTTGGAATAAAAGTTATAAAAGATGAAAATAAAATGGACATACAGATATGCAAAACAGTTATAAAATAAAAGGGAGAAAATTACAGAGATACTTACCGTATATACTCGTGTATAAGCCGACCCGTGTTATAAGCCGACCCCCCTACTTTTGCCCCCAAAATCTGGGAAAACCTATTGACTCGTGTATAAGCCGAGGGTGGACCCCAGCACAGGTATACAGCCCCCAGCAGTGTGGTATACAGCAGCCTCCCCAGTGGTATATACAGCCCCAGTGGTAGTATCCAGCAGCCCCAGTGGTATATACAGCCCCAGTGGCAGTATCCAGCAGCCCCAGAAGTATATACAGCCCCAGTGGTAGTATCCAGTAGCCCCAGAGGTATATACAGCCCCAGTGGTAGTATACAGTAGCCATAGAGGTACATACAGCCCCAGTGGTAGTATCCAGTAGCCCCAGAGGTATATACAGCCCCAGTGGTAGTATCCAGCAGCCCCAGGTATATACAGCCCCAGTGGTAGTATCCAGCAGCCCCACAGGTATATACAGCCCCAGTGGTAGTATCCAGTAGCCCCAGAGGTATATACAGCCCCAGTGGTAGTATACAGTAGCCATAGAGGTATATACAGCCCCAGTGGTAGTATCCAGTAGCCCCAGAGGTATATACAGCCCCAGTGGTAGTATCCAGCAGCCCCAGAGGTATATACAGCCCCAGTGGTAGTATCCAGCAGCCCCACAGGTATATACAGCCCCAGTGGTAGTATCCAGTAGCCCCAAAGGTATATACAGCCCCAGTGGTAGTATACAGTAGCCATAGAGGTATATACAGCCCCAGTGGTAGTATCCAGTAGCCCCAGAGGTATATACAGCCCCAGTGGTAGTATCCAGCAGCCCCAGAGGTATATACAGCCCCAGTGGTAGTATCCAGCAGCCCCACAGGTATATACAGCCCCAGTGGTAGTATCCAGTAGCCCCAGAGGTATATACAGCCCCAGTGGTAGTATACAGTAGCCATAGAGGTATATACAGCCCCAGTGGTAGCATCCAGCAGCCCCAGAAGTATATACAGCAGCCCCAGAGGTATGGCTTATATTGGCAGCCAGCCTACTTACATACACATACCCATACATACACACATATATACACACACACACACACACACACACACACATACACATATATACACATACACACACACATACACAGCTTCCTACCTTGTCCCCCGTTCTGCAGTGCTTTCCGGTGTCCTCCGTGCTCCGTTCCCGGTCTGCTGGGCCTTGTGGTTCCTCCTGGTTCCTCATCCTTCGGTTCTATCATGGGGGCTGCCATCTTGGGTCTTCTCTCCGCCCCCGGCCAGTGATGTCAGAGCAGGCCGCGCTGTGATTGGCTAGCACCCGTGATCACATATCACGGGTGCTAGCCAATCACAGCGCGGCCTGCTCTGACATCACTGGCCGGGGGCGGAGATAAGACCCAAGATGGCAGCACCCATGATAGAACCGAAAGATGAGGAACCAGGAGGAACCACAAGGCCCAGCAGACCGGGAACGGAGCACGGAGGACACCGGAAAGCACTGCAGAACGGGGGACAAGGTAAGAAATACTGCGCAGCGCCCCCCAACCCCCCGCGCCCCCTCCCACCATAGGATTACCGTATTGACCCGTGTATAAGCCGAGGGGGACTTTTCAGCCCATTTTTTGGGCTGAAAAACTCGGCTTATACACGAGTATATACGGTAAAATTTTCCAATCCAATGTCATCGTGTGTATCCTTGGGGGGAGGAAGATAAAATATGGATCACCCAAGGTCGGCTGACCCCCAACTGTGAATGAGACCTCATGGCTTGCAAGCCTTTTTAAAGGTTTGAGCTGAGGCTGAATTTCTAGCACACGCTTTCATTTTAATATTCTAGTTGCCGGTCTGTGACTGGACCATGGCTCTTTTAGCAAGGGATACATTATTTTCAAATGTTCTTTGTCTTACTACATTTTCCTGGTCACCACTGGCTATCTGTCAGTGTCATTGAAGCTCCGCAGAGGCGTGAGGTCTTACTTCTCAAGAAGACCACCTGGGGTCTCTCCTGAGTACAAGAAGACTACAAGTCCTGCTCAAGATGACATAGGTTATGACCTTGGTGTAGTGACATAGAATTTAACCATTAACTGCTGCTGTCTTAATTCCCCTAAATCCCCCCTGGATGTCATGGATTTGAAAACCATTGTATGATGCAGTGAAACCCCTCCATACAAGCCTGGTCCGGACTCTCTTGGACACTAGAACAAATCATTGTGAAGGCCGGCCTTCTATTTTAAACTTTGCTATGATCATTGCAAACAAATATCATCGAGGTGTAATCAAATATTTGTAAATTATTCTATCAGAAATAGATCTTAGTAAGGCTGAGTTCGCACGTCCACTAATCATCTGTTAGAACGGATCCAGCAGGAATCAGTTGGCAATAAAATAGGGCAAACGCAACTTTTCTGTACATTGTGAAAAAAAAGATTTTTGCAATATCTGTTTTTTTTTTAACATGGGAGTCTATGGAAAACGAATCTGTTACCTGATCGCTATTTATCTTCCATTTGAAACTGATCCAGTAAGCCCGGCCGGCTCCCCAGTGCAACAATTAAGTCCAGAGTCACCATCAGCAAGGGTTAAAGCAGACACAGAGTCAATTAAACCCTGCAATGATTCTTTAATTAAGTAGTCCTGTGAAACACATGCACAAAAGTTGAGCATTAATTTCTTGGAGTATTCAGAATGACAGATTTTGGTGCAGCCTTCTCCCGTGGTTTCGGAAACTCTAGGCTCTCATCTAACCTCCTCAACATCACGGTATCCTGTTGCAAATTCAATTATTCTCTCCTGGCTCCAGCCAAACTCTTCCCGTAGCGATCCGCTCCAGGGAACGGTTAGGGCCACCAATTAGACAATGTGCCTTTGCTGCCAGCACTATGTAGATCCTTTTTGTCCAAGTCTTTGCTGAAGCTCACCACACCCATACTGGAGGGATCAGTTGCTTCCCGGTCACTATATTCAGTTCCTGGAATGATCCAGAGGGTCCTGTAGAATCCTATAACGGAGCCTGACACTCAAGTGGTTCCTTGTTTTACCCTCTCTTGGGGAGTCTCCTGATAATTCTACACTGTAAACCCTTTTTGTAGACTGGGCTCCACCTCTAAGGAGTATCAGTGATTATTATTAATAACCATACATAGCGGTCTTCACCTTGACCACTAACATATGATTACACTTATTAACTTTATACATAAATGCATAACAGATCAACACTTTGTGTATTTTCATGCATACACCGTACTCTCCAGAGCACGGGGAGGGAGGACCCCAGACCCTCTTACAGACTCCCATGTTAAACAGAAGGATCCTGAACAAAATTTTTTTTTATTTTTCAAAATGGACCAAAACGTTGTGTTTAATCTGTTTTAACGTACAATTAGTGACATGTGAGCTTAGTCTAACAAGTAATTGTCTCCAGAGATTCTTCCAAGTGAGGATGTCTTCTGCTGAACCATTGGATTGTGTCAGAGGCTTGGCTACTAGAGAATCTAACTGGGACCAGTTAAGGTTTGGTAAAGGGAACGTCATGTAATCTAATTTATTGTTTTTATCTCTATTCTAGAAAGAATCGGTTCTAAACAACACCATCAAAGCCTTACAATACCAGCTGGAGGATTCACAAAAGGAAATTGACACGTAAGTAATTTCTCTATGATCATTCAGTTCTCCTGTATTACATATTGCTATAAGGTTAAATGATGTTTGATAAGTACTATCTAAATTCTGCCCTCCAGCAATTTTATATTCTAATGTTTTTAACTTTACAATGAACAATTTTAAAACATCAATTACATTTAATTAAACAGAACTAAAATTACGTTATTCCAACTATAACCATATAACTATAACTATAACCAAGAAGAGGTAATTAACTGACATTAACCTGGAGTGTGACTGTATGTTCATCAGGTGAAATAAGTGTTGAGTATGTCAAGGTGTAACATTAGGTCTATGGCGATGCGCTGCCCATAGACCTAATGTTACAACTTTCAGGACCAAGGACAGGGGCTCATACAGTACGTACATTACGTACAGTATCTCCTCTACTGTGTGGAGCCGCCACATTCCTTCAAAAAATTCACAAAGCCGACAATAGCCGGCAATACTATACTGACTACATTAACCCCTCTCATGCCCACCTGAGTGGACAGCATATCTCTAGGGGGAGTGGGAACCCCCTAGAGACATGTAGCCCACAGCTATTATTAAGATTACACTTCCGGAGCAATCCGGTTACTGCATTCCAGTTTTAAGAACAGATTTGGACACAAAAATATGTCTGACGGTAATTGCGGTTACCGCATCCAGATCTGGATGCGGTAACTGCAATTAGGTTTCCAAATGTGACCCCAGCCTATGACTGGAATCACACGGCCAAATGGCTCATTTGAGGATCTCATCAAAATGCCGTCTGGCCATTCTGCTCACCTGACCTAACAGTGTTACCTGCATAGAAATATATGAGGAGAGCTGCCAGCCAGTCTGGAGAGTGTGATGTGATCCTCGCATGCCTCATACACTAGTGTAGAGAAGCCCGGCAGTGGCAGAATGCTGAAATAGAAATATCTTCATACAATAACTGAAAAATATCATTCCTTCCCTCGCTAATTTATAATATATATATTTGTTTTTATTGAAATTTCTTTGAACAAGTGCAGAAAATGAAAGAACAAAATAGACATACATTAGATACATACATACATATACAATAGAAGAACAAAGTTTCTCCAATCTCACATACTGCCTCACATCATCAGTTCTATTTTTATATAAAAACATATTTTATCGCATTATTTTTTCTTTTTGGTAAGAGAAGGCTGTGGTCTATTTCTTGTTCTTTATTGTTTTTTTTTATTACTACCTAATGCCAAACAGCATATTATCATCAGCTAAACCCCAACTGGTGGAAATGCTGGTTGTTTAATTTACTGAAAATATACAGACAGGTTCCATTTAGGACCCAAAATATGTCCATCACATACTTTTCTTGATCTACTCAGTTATTATATAATCTTCTTGTATGCATTAGCTTCTAAAGCAAAAACATTACATATGTATTTTTATTTTTCAATAGTGAGGAAGAAGAGCTGCAAGGAAAGGATGAAGAGATAGAGGACAGAAAACATTGACTGGACATAACAACTGCCGATAAATTTGACAACATCGATGAGGAAGGAAAGGATGAAGAGAAAGAGGACAGCGAAAACATTGACATGGACATAACAACTGCCAATAAATTTGACAACATCGATGAGGAAGGAAAGGATGAAGAGATAGAGGACAGGAAAACATTGACCTGGACATAACAACTGCCGATAAATTTGACAACATCGATGAGGAAGGAAAGGATGAAGAGAAAGAGGATAGTGAAAACATTGACCTGGACATAACAACTGCCGATAAATTTGACAACATCGATGAGGAAGGAAAGGATGAAGAGAAGAGGACAGCGAAAACATTGACCTGGACATAACAACTGCCATAAATTTGACAACATCGATGAGGAAGGAAAGGATGAAGAGAAAGAGGACAGCGAAAACATTGACATGGACATAACAACTGCCGATAAATTTGACAACATCGGTGAGGAAGGAAAGGATGAAGAGAAAGAGGATAGTGAAAACATTGACCTGGACATAACAACTGCCAATAAATTTGACAACATCGATGAGGAAGGAAAGGATGAAGAGATAGAGGACAGAGAAAACATTGACCTGGACATAACAACTGCCGATAAATTTGATAACATCGATGAGGAAGGAAAGGATGAAGAGATAGAGGATAGTGAAAACATTGACCTGGACATAACAAACTGCCGATAAATTTGACAACATCGATGAGGAAGGAAAGGATGAAGAGATAGAGGACAGGAAAACATTGACCTGGACATAACAACTGCCGATAAATTTGATAACATCGATGGGAAGGAAAGGATGAAGAGATAGAGGATAGTGAAAACATTGACCTGGACATAACAACTGCCGATAAATTGACAACATCGATGAGGAAGGAAAGGTGAAGAATAGAGGCAGAGAAAACATTGACCTGGACATAACAACTAGCGATACATTTGAAAATCGATGGGTAAGACGAAAGTAATGAAGAGTATTTGGTATGTTCTTCATTGACCTGGACATAACAACTGCCGATAAATTGACAACATCGATGAGGAAGGAAAAGGCTGAAGAAAGAGAGGTCAGAGACATAAAAGAGGAATAACAACTAAGAATACATTTGAGAAAGTCAGTGGGTAAGTACAGAATCCAGCTACAATAAACGTACCGTATTTTTTGGTATGTTCTTCTTCAGTCGCCCCTTTGTCTTGTCCTATGCATGTTTTTCAAAAATCACACCTTTTACATCATTTTTAACGATGCGATCTCTTTGCTCAAAATAGTTAATCCAGGAATGAAGAAATCCTTTTGTAACTTTGTACCATATTCATTCATTTCAAGAGTGGAGAGAGATAGGACTAAACCGCACTGCCATAAAAATCCATCCAATGTAGAAGAAAATGTGATTTTTTTATTTGTCCACGTGTTTCTGAGAGCAAGTTCTCCTTCTTCAGGACAAAATAATATCACGTATGATGATCACATATGCTCTAAACAAATAAAAATCACCTTTTCTTCTACATCGGATGGATTATTCTTCTGCGACAGCCCCCCGGCTTGGTCTTCCATCTCCCCAAATGGCTCATACAATTAATTTGTACTCTTGTCTCTTTGCTGGACTGTTTCTCTCCCCGATAAGGCCCTCTTTGCATCACTATTGTCTTTTTATCGTTCGGTTATTTTGCATTTTGGATTTTGATGCATTTGGCACAATAAATGTTAGCAAATACTGCAAGACAAAAAAAGAAAAGAGACTTCATTTCTTAGGCCCCTTCACATCACGTTTCTTGCACATCCGTGGTGATCCCTGAATTTCAAGGATCACATGAACAGGCACGGATTTGTGCCAACAGATGCCACTGAAGCCCACGGTGTTTTCCATGGATCCGTCATCAGTTAGCAGAGTTAGGGCTGTACCTTGCTTCTGAGCATGCGCCGTACAGCAAATCGGATCCATTTTCTGGGTAGGATTGTTTGTTGGATCCGTTTTGATCCGTCACCATAGAGCTCCATGTTATTTGAAATGGATAGCAACAAATTAGTTTCTGTCCGATTTTTTCAAGGAAGGCCAAAATCTGATTTTGGGGACGGGAAAAAAGCTACACAAACGGATCAACCACAAAACTGACACAATCGGAAGCCAATAAGGACCAATCCGTGCACATCCGTGCCCATAGGGATACATGGAGGCCTAATCAGATCCGTGGCTATCTGTTTTACAACGGATAGTCAAGAGATCCACAAAAACGTGATGTGAAGTTTGCCTTAAGAGCACTAGTCTCCCTGTAGAACGTCAACTCCTTGTTAATTTAACTCACAAAGAACGATGCTTCCAGGTCTGCAATGGGATCAAATTCTTACTCTAATCCACAGCAGATAGATGTAAAACAAATAGATGAAGTATTAATTGTCCTTTATTTGTTTTTGGCCCACTTTAGTTATTTTACTTTGAAAATGGCCAAACAGTTGCATGGATTCACTCTATTTATATTGTCGTATTGATGGGATTGTATCCAATGGAAGCAATGTGTTTTTTTAGTTTTTGGATATTTTGTTCATGATCAATATATTTGTTTCCCAGCAGCCGACCCGGACCATGGAGCAGACTGTTCAGGTAAAAGCAGGATTTTTATTTTTATGTTGTATTAGCTGTAGAGTCCGGCGTTGCCTGGAAGTAATGCCCATATATGGTCGTAATGCTCATATATGGTAATATCGCCAATATATGGCAATATTGCAAATATATTGTAATGTATTTATGTGCGTATTGTCATAGCCGCAACCCCTCACAATATCTCCACCCTTAATAACTCCTCCTCTAAACATTAGCCCACCCCTTTCATAGTGATTCCATGTATAGCCACACCCCCTTCATAGCTCCACCCCTCCACATAGCTCAGGGGTGGGGCTATGTGGAGGCAGAAATATGTGGAGATGTAGGCTGTGGAGTGAGCGTGGCTATGTGGAGTGGGCATGGCTATGTGGAGTGGGTGGGGCTTAATCACATGCACACATACATACACTCAGCTTTATATTTTAGATAGCTATTTTCTTTGTGACTAATGGGACAAAGAAAGTACAAGCTTAATTTCTCTTTTGCATTTCTGTATGTACAAATTACAGGGGATTTCATGGTTTTCAGTCTTCTGCACAGAAAGTAATGCAGAGAATACACAGCTTGTGTCCCCCGGCATCAATCCCACATCACAGGAGTCTCTCATTGCCACCATTATCCATACTTCTTTATCATACACCTCCATACTTTATCATACTACCGTGTTTCCAAAAAATAAAATGTACTAGGGGGGTTTACTATGCTGCTGAATATAAGGCACCCCCAAAAGTAAGACATACTAATTCTTTGTAGGAAAACATGCCGCCGAACAGAAGACCAGGGCATGCAGCTGTGACTCATCCCGTAGCCTGCCGCCCGTGTCTGGTGCCCACTGCACTGTCTATCTGGCTCAGCTGCTGTAGATGTATGTTAAAGCTGCCAGCCAATCAGACTGCAGCAGCCTCCAGCCAATCAGAGGCCAGCAGGTAATGTCTGCGCATGACATACGGGGGATGCTGACCTATGATTGGCTTACATCTACAGTAGCTAGAGAGCTCAGAGCGGTTCCAGTACCAATCAGAGCAGATACCATAATGGGGATATTAGGGGCTTCAAGGGGATGATGGGGACCACCATATTGAGGGCCTCAAGGGGATAATGGGGGCTGCAAGAAGATGATGGAGATACTGTATTGAGGCCTGCAAGGGGATTATAGGGGCTGCAAGGGGATGATGGGGGCTGCAAGGGGATGAGGGGGATATTGGGGGCTGTAGGGGGATGATTTGGGGCTGCAAAGGGATGATGGGGATACTGTATTGGGAGCTGCAAATGAATGATGGGGGCTGCAATAAGATATCCCCTGAAAATAAGATGTAGTGCATCTATGAGAGAAAAATGAATTTAAAACGCTGTCTTATTTCCGGGGAAAAAGGGTATCATACACCTTCATACTCATGCTTTATCATATGAACATACACCCCAAACTCATACTTTATCATACCACCATACAAATCGCAGATGTGTCTCGGAAGCTTCAGCCTGAAGCAATCCTAGTTTTGTCATTTATTTGCATTGGACTCGTTTACTTTGCAACTGTAATCGCTGGGAAACTCGCACAGATAAGAGTCCTGTCTGCTCAGTGTGCTGGCTGCCGCAGCTCCAGGGTCCTAGAGCCTGCCTGCTGCCTGATGTAGCAGTGCTGAGATTGTTCTCAGTCTGCTCATTCCCTGTGCATAGAAATCTATATCTATGCACAGGGGATGTAGCAGAGAGGACATCGCGTTTTGGACTGCGTCGGACAGAAGAGGATTTTTTTAATTAAAGATGGAGTCCCTAATGGCTTTTTTTTTTATTTCTAATAAAAAATTTTCTTTGTGTTGTGTTTTTTTTAAAACAATTTAATAGAAATTCATGGCGGTCATGTCTAATATTGGCGTGACCGCCATAAATTTCGGGCTTAGGGCCAGCTGATAATACAAAGCTGGCCCTAACCTCTTTATTACACAGCGTGCCACAGCCACCGGGGCCGCTGGAAGAGCGGGGTTCAGCGCCAGAGGATGGCGCTTCAATGAACGCGCCATCTTCTGGGGCGGCTGCAGGCTGCAATTTGCAGCGGGGGGTGCCCAGAAAGCTTGGGCATCCCTGCGCTGCGGATTCCAGCCCCCAGCTGCTTAGCTGTACCTGGCTAGACATAGAAATTGCGCGGAGCCCCACGCATTTTTTTTAAATTATTTCATGAAATTCTGACTCTGACTCTGAGACTCTGAGTCTGAGACTCTGACTCTGAGACTCTGACTCTGAAATTCATGAAATAATAAAAAAAAATGCGTGGGGCTCCGCGCAATTTCTATGTCTAGCCAGGTACAGCTAAGCAGCTGGGGGCTGGAATCCGCAGTGCAGGGATGCCCAAGCTTTCTGGGCACCCCCGCTGCAAATTGCAGCCCGCAGCCGCCCCAGAAGATGGCGCGTTATTTGAAGCGCCATCCTCTGGCGCTGAACCCCACTCTTCCAGCGGCCCTGGTGGCGGTAGCACGCTGGGTAATAAAGGGGTTAATACCAGCTTTGTTATACAAGCTGGTATTAAGCCCGAGATTCTTAATGTCAGGCCACGTTTGACCCAGCCACTAAGCATCTCCAATAAAGGGTTAAAAAAACACAACACAGAGAAAATTTTTTATTTGAAATAAAAAAAAAAAGCCATTAGGGACTCCATCTTTAATTAAAAAAATCCTCTTCCGTCCGACGTAGTCCAAAACGCGATGTCCTCTCTGCTACATCCCCTGTGCATAGATATAGATGTCTATGCACAGGGAATGAGCAGACTGAGAACAATCTCAGCACTGCTACATCATGTCTGTGAGAAGGCGGGCTCTAGGACCCTGGAGCTGGCAGCCTGCACACAGAGAAGACAGCTGGACTCGGCTCGCAAAGAAACAGCAGTTACTTTGCGAGTTTCCCTGCTATCACTGGCACAGTAGCCGAGTCTAATGCAAACAATGGCAATCCTAGTTTTGTCAGCGTTTCTGACAAAACTAGGATTGATATTGATTTGCATTGGACTCGTGCGAGTAATCACTGGGAAACTCGCAGAGTACCGAGTCCTGCGAGTCCCTTACTACTCGCCGAGTAACGAGTCCTAGCGAGTAGATTCGCCCATCCCTACACCATACACATGCATACTCCTTTGGGCACCTATTTTATGTATTTTGTCTGGGAGTGGCATCACTAATATAAGTTCCCTGCCCAAGGTAAAATACTTACCAGCCGCTATCTTCTGCACCTCCCATTCCGCCATCTTGTGACCAAAGCTCCTGACTGGTTGGAAGTCAGATGTAACGGTCCCACGTTCTCTATACAAGTCTATGGGACCCTTTGTTTTGACTCTCATAGACTTGCTGATGGACTTTTGAGAGGAGATCTTGGGCTTGCTTAGCAAATACTGGAGCGATCCGACCATGAAATGAACAAAAAAATGCTGAGTGCTTTAACAAAGAAAAGATGAACATATACAGTAATTACCATATTCCCTTAAATAAAACTATGACCCCCTGATAGAATGATAAATGGATATAGTTCCTCCAGGAACGAATAATTTAAGAAAAGCCTCTCGTGCATCCTGATATTGTCTCGAAATCTGTTCTCAAGTCATAAGGTACCGTTACACGTTTCAATGTTCAAACGATATCACCAACGATCTCATGGGCGGGTGGTCATTAGGACATCGTTTAGAGATCGTTGGTGAGATGTCAGACGTCTAGATATCGTGCACGATGCACCAAAGATCCAGCAAGCAGCTATCATTCGCACAACCCAGCGAACGATACTTGTTCACTGTTGTGAATAGGTAAAGTCGATAATGACATCATTATTGCGGTGTCACACACAACGATGCAGCAGGTTGGCTGATCGTGGATCGTCTGATTTGAGAATATGTTCTCAAATCTGCGATCAATGATCCAATGATTTATCGTGATCGTATCTCAGTGTCACACTCAACTACCTAGTAATGATGTTATTTCAACGACTCCAAACCTGTGACGTTTCAGTAATATCGTTCATGTACTCGTACCGTGTAACGAGGCCTTAAGTCCTTTGGACCAATGTCCACACAAGACTCATGTTTTCTCACGTTTGCTTTTTTCTTCATTTAGATTCGCTGCAGAGAGTTTTTCTTACCTGCTGTTTCCAGGAATGAACGGTAAGACTAGAGACTTAGGGACTTTTCACATCTGCGTTTGCCCTGCTTTTGGCTGTATTGCGTTTTCATTGCGTTTTTTACCGCCAAACGCAATGAAAGCATGCGTTAATGCACCCATTGATTTAAATGGGAAATGCATTGCAAACGCAAGTAAAAACGCATGTCATTTTCTGCAAACGCAGAACGCATACGTTTTTGCAAATGCAGACCACAACGTGGCTGAACACGCTTGACTATATGATTTCTTGCTTATTTTCTAGACTTTAACAACTACATCAAAGAAGAGTTTCCCATGGCTCAAGGTAGCTGGCACGATGGCAGAACCAAGAAAGAAGGTGAGCAGAGAATGGGCATATGTGGGGCAGAGACAGGGTACCAGATGAGCCCCTCCAAAAATATTCCTGGCCAACCAAGATAGGCCCAGACCAGCAAGTCCTCCATCCTCAAGAGACAAGAAGGAGTGATCCTCCTGGCCAACCAAGATGTGACAGACCAGCCAACCCCTCCTCCAGAGACAAAGAGGGGTGTGCCTCCTGGTCAACCAAAACAGGTCCAGTCCAGCCAGTCCCCTCCTCCAGAGAAGGAAGGGGTGTGTCTCCTGGCCAACCAAAACAGGCCCAGACCAGCCAGCCCCCCTCAAGATAAAAGGAGGGTGTGCCTCCTGGACAACCAAGATGGGCCTAGACCAGCCAGCCCCCCTTCCAGGAAAAGGATGGGCGTGCCTCCTGGCCGCCCAAGACAGTCCCAGACCAGCCAGCATCCCCGTCCAGGAACAAGGAGGAGGTTTGCCTCCCGGCCAACGAAGACATGCCCAGACCAACGAGCCCCCCTCCAGGAAGAAGGATGTGGTTTACCTCCTGGCCAACCAAGACAGGCTCAGAACAACAGGGAAAAGAATTGGGGGTGCCTCCTGGCCAATCAAGGCAGGCCCAGACCAACCAGCCCCCCTTCCAGGGACAAGAAACGTGTGTACCTCCTGCCAATCAAGACAGGACCAGATCAACAAGCCCCCCTTCCAGTACAAGAATGGTGTGTGCCTTCTGGCCAATCAAGACAGGGCAGACCAGCCAGCCCCCTTCCAGGGACAAGAATGGTGTGTGTTTTCTGGCCAATTAAGACAGGCTGAGACCAACCACTTCCCCTTCCAGGGACAAGAATGGGGTATGCCTCCTGGCCAATACAAATGGGTTTTATTTCCAGGCCAACCAGGACAGGGCCAGCCTTCCTCCAGCTATACAGATGGGATGAATTTTCTGGCCAACCAAGGCAGGCCCAGACGACCAGCCCCCTTCCAGGGACAAGGATGGGTGTCCTCCTGGCCAACAAGACAGGCCAGACCAACCAGCCCCTTCCAGGGCAAGAATGGAGCCTCTCAACAGGACCAACCAACAGCCCCCTTCCTCAGAAAAGGGTTTGGCAACCAAGGCGCCAGACACCACCCCTTCCAGGACAAGATGGGTTGCTCTGCCAATAGACAGCCCACCACAGCCCCCTTCCAGGACAAGATGGGGTGTGTGCCTCCTGGCAATCAAGACAAGCTCAGACCAACCAGCCCATCTTCCAGGGAAAAGAATGGAATTTGCCTCCTGGCCAATACAAATGGGTTTTATTTCCTGGCCAACCAGGACAGAGGCCAGCCCTTCCTCCAGCTATACAGACGGGTTGGTTTCTGCCAACCAAGGCAGGCCCAACGACCCAGCCCCCCTTCAGGACAAGGATTGGGTGTGCCCTGGCCAATCAGGACAGGCCCAGCCCAGCCAGCACCCTTCCATGGAACAAGGATTGGGTGTGCCTCCTGGCCAATCAAGACAGGCCCAGACCACCCAGCACCCCTTCCAGGGACAAGGATCGGGTGTGCCTACTGGCCAAACAAAACAGGCCCAGACCAGCCAGCCCCCCTTCCAGGGACAAGGAGAGGTGTGCCTCCTGGCCTACCATAATGGGCCCAGACCAGCCAGTGCCTCTTCCATAGGCATTGAGGAGTGTGCCTCCTTTCCAACCAAGACAGGCCCAGATGAGGCAGCCCTCTCTCCTCAAGAGACAAGGAAGGTTGTGCCTACTGGCCAACAAATACCGACTCAGACCAGCCAGCCCCTCCCTTCAGAGACAAGGAGGGGTGTGCCTACTGGCCAACCAATACCGACCCAGACCAGCCAGCTCGACCCTCCAGAGACAAGATGGAGCGTGCTTTCTTTTCTACCAAGACAGATCCAGATCAGCCAGCCCCCCCCTTCAAAGACAAGGAGGGGTGTGCCTCGTAGCCGATCAAGACAGGCCCAGACTAGCCAGCCCCTTTCCAGGGACAAGGATGGGTGTGCCTCCTGGCCAATCAAGACAGGCCCAGCCCAGCCAGCCCCCTTCCAGGACAAGGATTGGGTGTGCCTCCTGGCCAATCAAGACAGGCCCAGACAACCAGCTCCCCTTCCAGGTACAAGGAGGGGGTGTGCCCTACCCACCCAAGTAGACCCAGACCAGCCACCCCCCCCTCTAGGGGCAAGGAGGGGGTGTTGCTGCTGGCAATCCAAGATGGGCCCAGACCAACCAGCCCCGCCCCCACAGAAGCAAGGAGGGGTGTACCTCCAGGCCAACTAAAACAGAAGCAGACTAACAAACCCTCCATCCAGACACCAGAAGTGGTGTGCCTTCTGGCTAACCAAGATGGGACCAGACAGCCAGTGCCCCCTGCAGATACAAGGAGGGGTGTGCCTCCTGGCCAACCAAGACGGGCTGTGTGTCGGTGAGGTACGTCAGGGTGTGTTGTCAGGGGGGTACGTTGGGGTGTGTGTCGGGGGTACAGCGGGTATGTGCGGGGGGGTACGGCGGGTTGTGTTTGTCAGGGGGGTACGGTTGGGTGTGTGTGTCGGGTGGGTAGGCGGGGTGTGTGTCGGGGTGGTAGGGTGGGGGGTGTGTGTCGGGGTGGTAGGGCGGGGTGTGTGTGTCGGGGTGGTAGGGCGGGGTGTGTGTGTCGGGGGGGTAGGGCAGGGTGTGTGTGTCGGGGGGTACGGCGGGGTGTCTGTGTCGGGGTGGGTATCGGTCGGGTGGGGGTGTGTGTGTCGGGGGGTAGGGGGGGTGTGTGTGTCAGGGGGTACAGCGGGGTGTGAGTGTCGGGGGGTAGGGCGGGGTGTGTGTGTCAGGGGGGTAGGGCGGGGGTGTGTGTGTCAGGGGGGGTACGGCGGGGTGTGTGTGTCGGAAGGGTAGGGCGGGGTGTTGTGTGTTGGGGGGTAGGGCGGAGTGTGTGTGTCGGGGTGGTATGGCGGGGTGTGTGTGTCGGGGGGTACGGCGGAATGTGTGTGTCGGGGGGGTACAGCGGGGTGTGTGTGTCTGGTGGGTACGGCGGTGTGTGTGTCAGGGGGGTACGGCGGGGTGTGTGTGTCGGGGGGTACGGCGGGGGTGTGTGTCGGGGGTAGGCGGGGTGTGTGTGTTGGGGGGTACGGCGGGGAGTGTGTGTCGGGGGTTAGGGCGGGGTGTGTGTGTCAGGGGGGTAGGGCGGGGTGTTTGTGTCGGGTGGTAAGGCAAAGTGTGTGTGTCAGGGGGTACGGCGGGGTGTGTGTGTCGGGGGATACGTCGGGGTGTGTGTGTCGGGGGTACGGTGGGGTGTGTATCAGGGGGTAGGGCGAATGTGTGTGTGTCGGGGGGGTAGGGCGGGGTGTGTGTGTCGGAGGGTACGGCAGGGTGTGTGTGTCGGGGAGGTAGGGCGGGGTGTGGTGTGTCGGGGGGTGGGCGGAGTGTTGTGTCGGGTGTACGCGGGGGTGTGTGTGGGTCGGGGGTGTGTAGTCGGGAGCGGGGTGTGGGTGTGTCGTGGGGGTAGGGGTGTGTTGTCGGGGGAGTTGGCGGGTGTGTGTCGGGGGGTAGGGGGGGTGTGTGCGGGGTGGTGTGTAGGGGGGTGGTCGTAGGGCGGGGTGTGTGTGTCGGGGTAGGGTGGGGGTGTGTGTTCGGGGGTAGGGGTGTGGGATGTGTGTGTGGGGGGTAGTGCGGGGGTGTGTGTTCGGGGTTAGGCGGAGTGGTTGTGTCGGGGGTTAGGGGCGGGGTGTGGTGGTGTGGGTGTGGGGTAGGGCGGGGTGGTGTGTCGGGGGTAAGGCAGTGTTGTGTGTCAGGGGGTACGGCGGGGTGTGTGTGTCGGGGTACGCGGGGTGGTGTGTCGGGGGTACGGTGGGTGTGTGTCAGGGGGTAGGGGGTGGTTGTCGGTGGTAGCGGGTGTGTGTGTCGGGGTAGGCGGGGTGTGTGTGTCGGGGGTAGGGGGTGTGTGTCGGGGTAGGTGGTGTGTGTGTGTCGGGGGTAGGGGGTGTGTGTGTGGGAGGGCGGGTGTGTGTGTCGGGGTAGGCGGGTGTGTGTGTCGGGGGTGGCGGGTGTGTGTGTCGGGGGTTAGGCGGGGTGTGTGTGTCGGGGGTAGGCGGGGTGTGTGTCGGGGTAGGAAGTGTGTGTCGGGTAGTGTGTGTGTGTCGGGTACGCGGGGTGTGTGTCGGGGGTACGGGGGTGTGTTCAGGGGGGTAGGCGGGTGTGTGTGTCGGGGGTACGGCGGGTGTGTGTGTCGGGTAGGGGGGTGTGTGTCATGGGGGGTACGCGGGTGTGTGTGTCGGGGGTACGGCGGGTGTGTGTGGTCGGGGTGTGGCGGGGTGTGTGTCGGGGGTTAGGTGGGGTGTGTGTGTCGGGGGGTAGGCGGGTGTGTGTGTCGGGGGGTACGGCGGTGGTGTGTCGGGGGGTACGGCGGGTGTGTGTGTGGGGGTACGGCGGGTGTGTGTGTCGGGGGTACGGGGTGTGTGTCGGGGGTAGGGCGTGTGTGTGTCGGGGGGTAGGGGGTGTGTGTGTCGGGGTAGGGCGGTGTGTGTGTCGGGTAGGGTATGGGTCGGGGTGTGTGTGTCGGGGGGGTACGGGGGTGTGTGTGTGGTCGGGTGGTCGGGCGGGGTGTGTGTGTCGGGGGTACGCGGTGTGTGTCGGGGGTAGGCGGGGGTGTGTGTCGGGGTAGGGGGGTGTGTGTGTCGGGGGTAGGGGGTGTGTGTGTGTCGGGGGGTAGGGGGGTGTGTGTGTCGGGGGTAGGGGGTGTGTGTTCGGGGTACGGCGGGTGTGTGTGTGTCGGGGGTAGGCGGGGTGTGTGTGGGGGTAGGGGGTGGTGTTGTGTCGGGGGTAGGCGGGTGTGTGTCAGGTGGGGGTAGGTCGGGGGGTGTGTGTAGCAGGGGTGTGGGGGGTCGGGGTGTGTGTGTCGGGGGTGTGGGGTCGGGGAGTGTCGGGGTGGTCGGGGGGGTGTGTGTCGGGGGGGTAGGCGAGGGGGGGTGTCGGGGGGTAGGCGGGGTGTGTGTGGTAGGGGGTACGGGCGGTGGGTGTGTGTGTCGGGGGGTACGGCGGGTGTGTGTGTGTCGGGGGGTCGGCGGGTGTGGTTCGGGGTCAGGGGTAGGCGAGGTGGTTGTGGGTGTCGGGGGTGGGTGGGGGGTGTGTGGTGTGTCGGGGGGTAAGGCGGGTGTGTGTGTCGGGGGGTAGGGCGGAGGTGTGTTGTGTCGGGGGGTGGGGGGGGGCGTGTGTGTGGGGTACGGCGGTGTGTGTGTCGTGGGGGTAGGCGGGGTGTGTCGGGGGTAGGTGTGTGTCGGGGGGTACGGCGGGGTGTGTGTGTCGGGGGTACGGGGGTGTGTGTGGGTACGGGGGTGTGTAGGGGGTAGGGTGGTGTGTGTCGGGGGTAGGGCGGGTGTTGTGTGTCGGGGGTAGGCGGGTGTGTGTGTGCGGGAGGGGGGTGGTGGCGGGGTGGGTGTGTGTGTCGGGGGGTAGGCGGGGTGTGTGTGTGTCCGGGGGGTATGGCAGGTGTGTGTCGGGGGTAGGCGGGTGTGTGTGTCGGGGATCACGGCAGGTGTGGCTCCCGCGGGAGGTTTCCCCGACACCACACCGCCGTCCCCCGCAACCACCTGCGTACCCCCGACACACACACCGCCCTACCCCGACACACACACCCGCCTACCCCACCCGACACACATACCCGCGCGTACCCCACTACACACACCCCCGCCGTACCCCCGATACACACACCCGCCGTCCCCCCCTGACACACACACCGCCGTACCCCCGAAACACACCCCCACTGTACGTCCCGACACACACACCCGCCGTACTCCCACATCAACACCCACCGTACGCCCCAACACACATCCCGCCGTACCACCAGACACACAACCACGCCGTACCCTCCGACACACACACCCCGCCGTACCCCCTGACACACACACCTTGCCGTACCCCCCGAAACACACACCCATCCAACCCCCCGAAAAACATCCCGCCTACCCCGACACACACACCCCGCCGTACCCCCTTCACACACACCCCGTCGTACCCCCCGACACACACACCCGCCGTACCCCCCGAAACACACACCCCGCCGTACCTCACCCACACACACACCCCGCCGTACTCCTCCGACTCACACACCCGCCGTACCCCCCCCCAATACACACATCCCGCCATACCACCCCGAAACACACACCCCGCCGTACCCCCGACACACACACCCGCCGTACCTCCCGACACACACACCCTGCCTACCCCCGGCACACACTCGCCGCTACCCCCCTGACACACACACCCCGCCCTACCCCCATGACACACACACCCGCCGTACCCCCCAACACACTACCCCGCCGTACCCCCTTGACATACACACCTTGCCGAACCCCCCTGATACACACACCCC
The DNA here is from genome assembly GCA_033576535.1 of Allobates femoralis. Classification (NCBI taxonomy): domain Eukaryota; kingdom Metazoa; phylum Chordata; class Amphibia; order Anura; family Aromobatidae; genus Allobates; species Allobates femoralis. The sequence goes on from JARQOC010000001.1 coordinate 62,274,077, forward strand.
GCCCTACCCCGACACACACCCCGCCCTACCCCCGACACACACACCCTGCCGTACCCCCACAAACACACACTCCCCGCCGTACCCCCGACACATACACCCCGCCGTACTCCCGACACACACACGCCGCCGTACCCCCCGACACACACACCTTGCCGTATCCCCCTGACACCCCCCCGCCCACTACCCCCCGACACAACACACCCGCCTACCCACCGACACACAACCCGCGAACCCCCACGACACACACTCCCCGCCGTACCCCCTCGACATACACCACCCGCCATACCCCCTTGACACACATACCCCGCCGTACCCCGAAGTACACACTCCGCCGTACCTCACCAACACATACACCCCGCCGTACTCTCCCGACTCACACACCTCGCCGTACCCCCGACACACACACCCTGCCGTCCCCACACACACACAACCCGCCCTACCCCCCTGACACACACACCTCGCCGTACCCCCGACACACACACCCTGCCGTACCCCCGACACACGCACCCGCCCTACCCCCTGACACACAACACCCCGCCGTACCCCCCCTACACACACACCCCGCTGAACTCTCCCGACTCACACACCCGCCATACCCCCCTGACACACACACCCCGCCGTACCATCATGATACACACTCCCCACCGTACCCCCCTGACACATACACCCTGCCGTACCCCCTGACACCACACACCCCGCCGTACCCCCCGACACCCACACCTTGCCGTATCCCCCGACAAACACACCCCGCCCTACCTCCGACACACACATCCTGCCCTACCCCACCGACACACATACCCGCCGTACCCCCACGACACACACTCCCACCGTACCCCCCGACACACACACCCGCAGTACCCCCGACACACACACCTTGCCGTACCCCCCGACACACACACCCCATCCAACCCCCCGAAACACATCCCGCCCTACCCCGACACACACACCCCGCCGTACCCCCCTTCACATACACCCCGTCGTACCCCCCGACACACACACCTCGCCGTACCCCCCGAAACACACACCCGCCGTACCCACCACACACACACACCCCGTCGTACTCCTCCGACTCACACACCCCGCCGTACCCCCCTTCACATACACCCCGTCGTACCCCCTGACACACACATCCCGCCATACCACCCCGAAACACACAACCCGCCGTACCCCCCGACACACACCCCCGCCGTACCTCCCGACACACACACCCTGCCCTACCCCGGCACACACCTCGCCCTACCCCCCCGACACACACACCCCGCCCTACCCCCAAGACACACACACCCCACCGTACCCCCAACACACATACCCCGCCGTACCCCTTGACACACACACCTTGCCGTACCCCCCTGATACACACACCCGCCTTACCCCCGACACACACACCCGCCCTACCCCCGACACACACACACCCTGCCGTACCCCCACAACACACACTCCCCGCCGTACCCCCGACACATACACCCAGCCGTACCCCCGACACACACACCCCGCCGTACCCCCCGACACACACACCTTGCCGTATCCCCCCGACACACCCCGCCCCACCCCCCCGACACAACACCCCGCCCTACCCCCCAGACACACATACCCCGCAGAACCCCACGACACACACTCCCGCAGAACCCCCCGACATACACACCCCGCCATATCCCCTTGACACACACACCCGCCGTACCCCTGAAGCACACACTCCGCCGTACCTCACCAACACATACACCCCGCCGTACTTTCCCGACTCACACACCTCGCCGTACCCCCGAACACACACACCCTGCCGTACCCCGACACACGCACCCCGCCCTACCCCCTGACACACACACCCCGCCCTACCCCCCTGACACACACACCCCGCCGTACCCCCCGACACACACACCCGCCATACCCCACGACACAGCACCCCGCCGTACCCCACCGACACACACACCCGCCGTACCCCCTACACACACACACCCCGCTGAACTCTCCCGACTCACACACCCGCCATACCCCCCTGACACCCACACCCCGCCGTACTCCCCGACACACACACCCTTGCCGTATCCCCGACAAACACACCCCGCCCTACCTCCCGACACACACATCCTGCCCTACCCCACCGACACACATACCCGCCGTACCCCACGACACACACTCCCAGCCGTACCCCCCGACACACACACCCGCCGTACCCCATCGACACACACCCCGCTGTACCCCCTGAAACACACACCCCGCCGTACCTCACCGATACACACACCCCGCCGTACTCCCGACTCACACACACCGCCGTACCCCCACGACACACACATCCCACCATACCACCCCGAACACACACACCCCGCCATACCCCCCGACACACACACCCCGCCGTACCCCCGACACACACACCCTGCCCTACCCCCGGTAAACACCCCGCCCTACCCCCATGATACACACGCCCCGCCGTACCCCCCGACACACATACCCCGCCATACCCTCTCGACACACAACCCCGCCGTACACCCCCGACAAACACACACCCGCCGTACCCCCCGACACACACCCCGCCGTACCCTCCCAACACACACACCCCACCGTACCCCCCGACACACACACCCCGCCGTACCCCCCGACACACACACCCCGCCGTACCCCCGACACACACACCCCGCCGAACTCTCCCGACTCACACGCCCCGCCATACCCCCTGACACACACACGCCGCCATACCCCTGACACACACACGCTGCCGTACCCCACCGACACCACACACCCCGCCGTACCCCCACGACACACACATCCCGCCCTACCGCACTGACACACACACCCGCCCTTCCCCGCCGACACACACACCCCGCCCTACCCCCCGACACACACACCTCGCCTTACCCCCAACACACTCACCCCGCCGTACCCCCCGACACACATACCCCGCCCAACCCCCCCAACACACACCCCGCCGTACTCCCCAACTACACACACCCACCGTACCCCCGACACACACACCCCTGCCGTACCCACACCCACACACACACACCCCGCCCTACCCCCGGACACACACACCCAGCCGTACCCCCCGACACACACGCCCCGCCGTACCCCCACGACTTACACTCCCTGCCGTACCCCCCGTCACACACTCCCCGCCGAACCCCCCCGACATACACACCACCCACCGTACCCCCCGACACGCACACCCCTGCCGTACCTCCCCGACACACACACCCCGCTGTACTCCCCCGACTCACACACCCCGCCGTACCCCCCGACACACACACCCCGCCATAACCTCTCGACACACACACCCCGCCGTACCCCCGACACACAAACTCCGCCGTACACCCCCAAAAAACACACCCCGCCGTACCCCCTCGACACACACCCCGCCGTACCCTCCCAACACACACACCCCATCGTACCTCCCTGACACACACACGCCGCCATACCCCTGACACACACCCCTGCCGTACCCCACCGACACACCACACCCGCCGTACCCTCCCGACACACACACCCCGTCCTACCGCACTGACACACACACACCCGCCCTTCCCGCCCGACACACACACCCCGCCCTACCCCCCCGACACACACACACCCGCCCTACCCCCCACGACACACCACCCCACCTTACCCCCAACACACTCACCCCGCCGTACCCCCCGACACACACCCCTCCGCCTTTCTCAACCGGCAAACATACCCTGCCGTACCCCCCGACACACACACCCGCTGTTCCCCCCCCCGACACACACACCCCACCGTACCCCCCGACACACACACCCTGCCCTACCCCGGCACACACACCTCGCCCTACCCCCCCGACACACACACCCCGCCCTACCCCCATGACACACACACCCCGCCGTACCCCCCGACACACATACCCCGCCGTACCCCTTAACACACACACCTTGCCGTACCTCCCTGACACACACACCCCGCCCTACCCCCAACACACACCCCGCCGTACCCCCTCGACACACACTCCCCGCCGTACCCCCCCTTCACACACACCCCGCCGTACCCCCCGACACACACACCCCGCTGTACCCCCCGAAACACAACACCCCCGTACCTCACCCACACACACACCCCGCCGTACTCCTCCGACTCACACACCCCGCCGTAACCCCCCGACACACACATCCTGCCATACCCCCCGAAACACACACCCCGCCGTACCCCCGACACACACACACCCGTCGTACACCCCGACACACACACCCTGCCCTACCCCCCGACACACACACCTCGCCCTACCCCCCCGACACACACACCACCGCCCTACCCCCATGACACACACACCCCGCCGTACCCCCCGACACACATACCCCGCCATACCCCCTTGACACACACACCTTGCCGTACCCCCCTGACCACACACACCCGCACTTCCCCCCGAACTCACACCCCGCCCTACCCCCGACACACACACCTGCCGTACCCCCACAACACACACTCTCCGCCGTACCCCCGACACATACACCCCGCCGTACCCCCGACACACACACCCGCCCGTACCCCCCAGACACACACACCTTGCCGTATCCCCCCGACACACCAAACCCCACCCCCACGACACAAACACCCCGCCCTACCCCACCCGACACACATACCCCCCCAGAACCCCCACGACACACACTCCCCGCCGTACCCCCACGACATACACACCCCGCCGTACCCCCCGACACACAACCCGCCGTACCCCCCGACACACACACCCTGCCGTACCCCCGACACACACACCCCGCCGTATCCCCCCCAACACACACCCCGTCCTACCCCCCCGACACACACACACCTTCGCCGTACCCCCCGACACACACACCCCGCCGTACCCCCTCGACACACACAACCCGCCGTACCCCCCCGACACACACACCCCGCCGTACCCCCCGACACACACACCCCGCCGTATCCCCCCAACACACACCCCGCCATACCCCCCTGACACATGCACCCCGCCCTACCCCCCGACACACACACCCCGCCTACCCCCCCGACACACACCACGCCGCCCTACCCCCCCGACACACACACCCCGCCGTACCCCCCCGACACACACTCCCCGCAGTACCCCTCAGATACACACCCCGCCGTACCCCCCAACACACACACCCCGCCGTACCCGCCCGACACACCACCCCACCGTACCCCCCCGTCACACACAGCCCGCCCTACCCCCGACATACACACCCCGCCCTACCCCCCCGACACACACAAAAACACACACCCCCCGCCCTACCCCCCGACACACACCCCCCGCCCTACCCCCCCGACACACACCCCGCCCTACCCCCCTCGACACACACACCTCGCCCTACCCCCGACACACACACCCCGCCCTACTTCCCCGACACACACACCCTGCCGGACCACCCCGACACACACACCCCGCCGGACCACCCTGACACACACCCCCCACCCTACCCCCCGACACACACACCTCGCCCTACCCCCGACACACACACCCCGCCCTACTCCCCCGACACACACACACCCCGCCCTACCCCCCCGACACACACTCCTCCCTACCCCCCCGACACACACACCCCACCGTACCTCCCCGACACACACACCCGCAGTACCCCCCCGACACACACACACACACCCACCCTACCCCCCGACACACTCACCCCGCCGTACCCCCCTGACACACACACTCCGCCCGTACCCCCCCGACACACACACCCCGCAGAGATGGGTTTCCCACTTGGCCAATTACCAATTTGTCATGAAGTACTGAGCAGGCCAATCTAATGTCAATGCTGATGCCCTGTCCAGACTGCCCTCAGCAGGAAAACCCTGTTGTGATGAGGGAATGCTCTGATTTTAAGTTATTGTTTTTTATTATGATATACAATAAAGATTGATTGATATTCTGAAAACTTTATGTGTAATCTTTCCTAAGGGTGGGAGGTGTATACCCATTCTAGTGATATATGATGAGGACGAGTAGGAAGTAGTAAAAATGCTCGCCTTTTACTCCTATCTTGCCAAGCAGAATGTGCAGAGAGACCTATGACCTCCAGTTTCTAAATGTAACCCCAGACCCATGATAAACCATGATTAGGCTGAAATTCAAAAGTATAGCAGAACCTTCAGAACCCTATGGAATGGAAGTTGCTAGAATCTAGACAACCAAGACTACCTGTGAAATACAGGCAATTTAACCCAGAACTCTGCCAATTATGGCGACAGAAAAAACGTCTGCAGTACCACAAAGGAGTGTTTCGATTCACTGTGATCGCCCGCACTCACGAGAGAGTCTTCCAAATAGTTGTACTGAGACAAAATGCCAACATCATTCTTTAGGCTTATCATGATAAATCTAGAAACTTTGGTTGCCAAAAGACTGAGATGACAATACGAGAATGCTTCTACTGGATAGGAATGTGCCAAGCTATTGAGAAATGGTGCAGAGAAAGTGTTCCGTGTCTCAGAAGCCGAGAAGGTACAGTATGGAATAAAGAGCTCCACTGCATCCTATGGAAACTCACCGTCCTATGGAGCTTGTTGCCCTTGATCATGTCAAACTGCAACCCAGCCATACAGCAAGATAGGAAGTGCCCCACCCCTTCCATTCTGAGCCAATCACTAGAGATGAGTGATGTTCAATTCGAATTGTTCGCCAGTCTCACATTCGAGCTGTTTTTGGCGGTGTTTGAGTCATTCGCCGAATTAGAACAATTTGCTTGAAATTCGGCAGTTCTAGTATATGTTCGATAACGCTTCGATCCACAAAAGCTTAATCTTCCTAACCCTAAACCTAGCCCTAATACTGCAAATGAATGTTAATATCCAGTTTGCGTGTATATTGTGAGGGGGGGGGCTTGTATCAGAGCTGCAGCAATAAGGTCGCGCTCTTTTTTTTTTTTTCTCCTAAAGCATGTACAGACGGGCGGTTCAGGCTGCTGGCCAATTATAGTCCCACACTGCAAAGTGCATTTTTTCACACAACTAATGTCATCATTGGCTGTGTCTGTCACATGTCCTAGCCCTATAAGACTCGGCCATCTTACAGATCGCCACCATTTTGATGATAACTGCTGCAGGTGGTAGACGGCACCCGCGGCTGCTGCTATGTGCGCGCTAAACAGTGCAAACTCTAAATTGTTTTCTCTCAGTCACCTAGTGAGCGAATACAAAGTTAGATAGATAGGTTTAGGGGACGTCTATCAGCCCTTTTCAGGGCTACTTCATAGAAGTGTCCGGCCCAGGCCCTGGGGGTACTCGGTCACTCAGGCGCGGTCTCTGGGGGAAGTCACGGGTAGCGGTGCCTGAGGGCTTGGACCCGGGGGATGCAGATAAAAGAGATGGAGATGGCAATGAGTTAATATAATGTCTGTCGTGACGCCACCTGTAGGGGTCCGGTGATGGCACTGGCGCTGCTTGAACCTCCGGGGGATGGACGGCAGCTAAATGGAACCGATCCCTACAGGACGAGCGGGGGGTCCCCATTGCTGTAGGTTGTAGTGAGGGGGGAATAGGGTAGCACCGTCGGTGTGGTGTAGATGGAAGGAGGGACACGCACACATATAGTCTTTTTGGTACCTTTACTGGTGTTCTTGTACGGGTACACTCGACCGGAAATGAGGTAAACACTTCAGGACTTCCACAGCGAGCAGGGTTGTAGGCCTCCTTGTGTCTGTTAGGCTGGGGTCACACATAGATATCTGTTTTTGGAAGTGATTTCCATGACCAATCCGTTTTTTTTTGGGTGCTTTTTGAGCCTCCTACACCCCTGAACGTTTTTTGGACTTAGTCATTTTTTGACCAAAATGCTCAAAAAAACGGATCCGTTTTTTTATGCACCCCCAAAAAACGGATCCGTTTTTCCATAGGGCCCATGTTAAAAAAAAAAATTATTTTTTTTTTTGAAAAACGGACCCCAAAAACGTTGCTAGCAACGTTTTTGGCTCAAAAACGGACATAGCAATGTTTTTAAGTGCAGAGAAAAAAAACAGACAGGGTGTTTATTACATTCAATCCGTTTTTCTGTCAGTTTTTGGACTTAGAAAAAAAAAATGCCAAAAATGAAGCCAAAAACGGACCAAGAGCTTATGTGTGACCCCAGCCTTACTCTGTCTGGGTCTGGCAGGCATGGAACCCGACAAGACTGTTACTTCACTTTCTGTGTGACTCTTTACACCCGGGTTTTCTGCACTGAGGGCACTTCTATGGGACTTTCTGTCTGGCCTAGACTCCGGGCTCTCATTTGGTGGTGCTTCGGGTGTCCGGGGAGCTAAACCCCCTTTGTAGTGCTGGTTTCTCTGCAGGGCCTGTTCTCTCTGTCCCTGTAGCTCGGACCCAGTGACCGGAACTCTACTAGGGTGAGTCGGTATGACTCCTCTGCCCCTTCTTGTACATGTTTCTTTCTCTGTGACCCCTATTCTGCGGGTCTACCACTGTTCAGGTGGATGCTGGTATGGGCCTAGCACGGCTCCAGTACCAGCTCAGCTCACTCAGCTCTTCACAGTTCTGTAGGGGTCTGCTCGCTGTGTTACATCCTTCCATGTCCCAAGGGAGTCTGTGATGACCTGGCACAGGGTGTCACAGAAGCAGGGACTAGTTTTAATTGCAGCCCTTATCAGGGCTAAGTTAGAGCAGTCTTTATTAGTTTTTGCCAGGCAGGGGTGTGTCAGGTGTGTGCCAGTGCTGTGCAAGTCTTTCTTACAGCATCTGGCCACAGTAAGGCTGGGGTCACACATAAGCCCTTGGTCCGTTTTTGGCTTCATTTTTGTCATTTTTTTTTTCTAAGTCCAAAAACTAACAGAAAAACGGATTGGATGTAATAAACACCCTGTCCGTTTTTTTCTGGACCTCAAAACATTGCTCTGTCCGTTTTTGAGCCAAAAACGTTGCTAGCAACGTTTTTGGCATCAGTTAAAAAACGCATGCGTTTTTTTAACATGGGGCCCTATGGGAAACGCATGTGTTAACGCATGGCACATATAGGCACCTGCGTTAACGCATGCTTTAACGCACATGCGTTTTTAATGAAAAAATGACTAAATCCAAAAACGTTCAGGGGTGCAGGAGGCTCAAAAAGCACCCTATAAAAAACGGATTGGTGATGAAAATCACTTCCAAAAACGGACTTCTATGTGTGACCCCAGCCTAATATAGCTCTTTGAATCCATTAGGGCAGGTAGTGTAGCACTGCTGTGAAGAAAGCTACACCACTTGTCTTAGGCCATGTTCACACACATGCGTTTTTTTGACCATCTCTGCGTTTTTGGGCTGTTAAAAAAAACGCAGGTGCGTTAACGAAGGGTACATTTGAGTGTAGCTGCGTTTTTCAGCTCCATTTGCGTTTTTTACCCCTAGTCCAAAAAACGCTGCATGCAGCGTTTTTGGGTGCTGTAAAAAAACGCATGTGCGTTTTTCCAAAAACGCATGCGTTTTTTTTTAACATGGGGCCCTATGGGAAACGCATGCAAAAACGCATGGTACATTAGTACCTTTTAGTGCCATTCAAAAACGTATGCGTTTCCCATAGGGGCCCATGTTAAAAAAACGCACATGCGTTTTTTTAACATGGGGGCCCTATGGGAAACACATGCGTTTTTAAAAGGCACATTTATGCACCCTTCGTTAACGCTTGCGTTTTTGCCTGCGTTTTGGTGAAAAAATTACTAAGTCCAAAAACGTGGCAAATCCTTTCAGACACACAAGGGACATTTTTTAGCACTCTTAAAAAAACGCAAGTGCTTTTAAGAGTGCTAAAAAAAACGCAAATTGTGTGTGAACATAGCCTTAGGCTGGGGTTACACATAAGCCCTCAGTCAGTTTTTGGCTTCAGTTTTGTCATTTTTTTTTCTAATTCCAAAAACTGACAGAAAAACGCATTGGGTGTAATAAACACCCTGTGCGTTTTTCTCTGGAGCTCAAAACATTGCCCTGTCCATTTTTGAGCCAAAAACGCAGTAAACAGCGTTTTTGGCATCAGTTAAAAAACGCATGCGTTTTTATGCGTTTTTTTTAACATGGGGCCCTATGGGAAACGCATGCGCAAACGCATGCACATGCGTTTGCGTATGCGTTTGCGCGCATGCGTTTTTTTTGAAAAAAATTACTAAGTCCAAAAATGTACAGCAGTGCAGGAGACACAAAAAGCACCCTATAAAAAACGGATTGGTGATGAAAATGACTTCCAAAAACGTATTTCTATGTGTAACCCCAGCCTCAATTAGGCATTTTTTTTGCTGCAGCTAGTCCAGGCACTTTGTTCGGGCTAGTAGCAGTCTAGCAGTGTCCCACAGTGGTGTAGCCCACTTGTGAGAGTAGTTACACCGCCTGTGTAGTTGATTCTACTAATTTTTTACTGCTCCTAGCAAACCTGTCAGTTTTTGCCTAAAAGCAGTGTCCACAAAAGACATTACTGTAGGCCACGTGTAATACAACCAAGTACACCTTGAGTGTAGTTCATTCTTCTAATATTTAACTGCACCTAGCAAACGTAATTTTTTGTGCCTAGTACCACTGTCTGGCCAATCTGATTTCCATCAGAATATTTTTTGCCAACAATTGCAGAGTTGCCAATTTGTTCACATACAAAATGAGTGGCAAAAGGCCTGCTGCTGGTGGAAAAGGGAATAGGTGTGGTGGAAAGGGAAAAACAGTTTGTGTCCGTGGGTTATGTGGGAAAGCAAGAGTAAGGCTAGGGTCACACATAAGCCCTTGGTCTGTTTTTGGCATCAGTTTTTTTTTTTTTTTCTAAGTCAAAAAACTGATGGAAAAACAGATTATATGTAATAAACACCCTATCCGTTTTTTACTGCACCCAAAAACATTGCTAGCAGCGTTTTTTTTACCCAGAAACGTTGTTAGGAATGTTTTTGTGTGCTGTTTAAAAATGCATGCGTTTTTTTAACATGGGGCCCTATAGGAAACGCATGCTTTAACGCATGGTACATATAGGTGCCATGCGTTAACACATATGTTAACTTATGCGTTAACGCATATGCGTTTTTATGAAGAAATGACTAAGTCCAAATAACGTCTAGGGACAGAGGAGACACAAAATGCATCCTAGGAAAAACGGATTGGTCATGAAAAGCACTTCAAAAAATGGATTGCTATGTGTAACCCTAGTCTAACATCTGCTGGAGAAAGAGCATCTTCCAGCCAAAGTAAGATGTCTACTTCTTTCCTTGGAGATTCTGAAATGATCCCTTTCGTACGGACACGACTCAGACGACGATCAATACCAATTGTAGATGAGGCACAAAAAGAGCAGGCGCTTGAATTGATAGCAAGTGCTTCAGCAAGTGAGCTCTCCTCCACCTCAACTTCTACTTCACAAATACACCAGTCCTCAGAGGCGTCACCACAATCCCACTTGCTTCCGCACAGCTCCCAAGTCTCGAGCCACCCATCTGAGTATGGGGTAAGACAGATGGTTGACTATGCATCGCTCTTCACTCATACTACAGCCTGGGAATCAGAGGTCTGCTCAAAAGCTTTTGTGAGTCAAGACGAGGTAATGATCTGCACTGATGCCCAGAAGCTTTTGGAGTCGGATTCAGGCCCAGATAAAGAAGGTCCTGAGCAAGCATAATGTAGACCCTCATTTATAAAGTGCAACTGCACCTTGGAGATGTTGTGAGCCCTTCCGCATACGACTCCTCCTGTACTTCCTCCCCTCCTCTAGTGCCACCACCTGACTCCGAATACTGTTTAAAGTGTGCTCCAGTATGTAAATGACGAGAATAGTCATGCTGATAATGGCATAATCATCACTAAACATCTTCATCGACATTTCAATACTGTACAGAAGGTTGCACAGGTCATTCATTTCAGACCACTCCAGCAGTGTGATTTGCCCCACCTCTGGATCTCATAGGCCCAGGTTATACGTAATGACGTATTGCACCAGGGCTCGACGGTGCTGCCACAGTTGCTGCAACATGTGCAGAGTCGAATTCCATCGTGTCGGCACATCACATTTCAGCCGGTGAACTAGCAGGCCGAACGACTTCTGTAGAGATGCAAGGCGTTGAGCTACGGGATGCGAACGGCGGAAGTGAGCACACAGCGACCGTGCCCTCTGCTGAAGACCATCTAGTTATGGATAGTGTGCAAAAATTTGCTGGACAACCAGGTTTAAGACGTGAGCCATGCAAGGCACGTGTGTCACATTACCCGGCGGAGGGCTGCACCCAGCATTGCAGCATTGTCGCACACAGCCTTCCCTGGCTGCAGGTTCAGTGCACAAGCATTGATGAAACTCGGTCTCCACAGCTGACCACAAATCCTCAGCTGTGTGACTTACATTTCCCATACATTTCAAGGTAAAGACCGCCTGATGCCATCATAGTAAGGAGGTGTGCAGGATTCCTTGTGCGCAGTTAGAACGCGGATGGCATTACCAGACAGGCTTTGGGTGCAGGTGGAGGACGGAGACGAGGTTGAGGAGGCAGAAGCAGTGGAGGAACTTCTACATAGAGAGGATTGACACACAACTCATGGGGATGGCAAGACTTGGACAGCAGCACCTTCTCCTGCAATCTTCATAGTTACCCAGATTTTTTGGCTGCTACTTACATTTTGGTGACAAATCTTACAGATAACATGGGGAGACTAAAGGCTTTTGGATTTTGGAATGTGCTGCATGAAAGTCACCTCACCAACCATTTTCAGCTTGCAACTGTGGGGCAATTGATGCCACTGAAGTGGTGTCTGGGCCCAAATTTTTGGGAAAAATGGAGACTCTTGTTGTAGTCTCCTAAATGTGACACAATGCTCAGCGTGTGCACGAGGCCTTCCAGATGCTGCGTTAAAAACCGCACCAAATACTCATCATCTGCACATGGCCTTCCAGATACTGAGGTAAAGCGCACCAAATTATCATTATTTGCACATGGCCTTACAGATACTGAAGTGAAACTCAAGAAATACTCCTCTTCTGGACGTGGCCTTACAGATACTGAAGTGAAACGCACCAAATAATCATCATCTACACATAGCCTTACAGATACTGAAGTGAAACGCACCAAATAATCATCATCTACATATAGCCTTACAGATACTGAAGTGAAACGCACCAAATAATCATCATCTACATATAGCCTTACAGATACTGAAGTGAAACGCACCAAATAATCATCATCTGCACATGGCCTTACAGATACTGAAGTGAAACGCACCAAATAATCATCATCTGTACATGGCCTTACAGATACTGAAGTGAAACGCACCAAATAATCATCATCTGCACATGGCCTTACAGATACTGAAGTGAAACGCACCAAATAATCATCATCTGCACATGGCCTTACTGATACTGAAGTGAAACGCACCAAATAATCATCATCTAAACATAGCCTTACAGATACTGAAGTGAAATCCACCAAATAATCATCATCTGCACATAGCCTTACCGATACTGAAGTGAAACGCACCAAATAATCATCATCTACACATAGCCTTACAGATACTGAAGTGAAACGCACCAAATAATCATCATCTACATATAGCCTTACAGATACTGAAGTGAAACGCACCAAATAATCATCATCTGCACATGGCCTTACAGATACTGAAGTAAAACACACCAAATAATCATCATCTACACATGGCCTTACAGATACTGAAGTGAAACGCACCAAAAAATCATCTGCACATGGCCTTACAGATACTGAAGGGAAACGCACCAAATAATCATCATCTGCACATCGCCTTACAGATACTGATGTGAAACGCACCAAATAATCATCATCTGCACATGGACTTACAGATACTGAAGTGAAATGCACCAAATAATCATCATCTGCACATGGCCTTACAGGTACTGAAGTGAAACTCAGCAAATACTCATCTTCTGGATGTAGCCTTACAGATACTGAAGTGAAACGTAGCAAATAATCATCATCTGCACATGGCCTTACAGATACTGAAGTGAAACGCACCAAATACTCATCATCTGCACATGGCCTTACAGATACTGAAGTGAAATGCACCAAATAATCATCATCTGCACATGGCCTTACAGATACTGAAGTGAAATGCACCAAATAATCATCATCTGCACATGGCATTACAGATACTGAAGTGAAACTGAACAAATACTCATCTTCTGGATGTGGCCTTACAGATACTGAAGTGAAACGCATCAAATAATCATCATCTGCACATGGCCTTACAGATACTGAAGTGAGACTCAACAAATACTCATCTTCTGGATGTGGCCTTACAGATACTGAAGTAAAACACACCAAATAATCATCATCTGCACATGGCCTTACATATACTGAAGTGAAACACACCAAATAATCATCAATTGCACATGGCCCTACAGATACTGAAGTAAAACACACCAAATAATCATCATCTGCACATGGCCTTACAGATACTGAAGTGAGACTCAACAAATACTCATCTCCTGGATGTGTCTTTACAGATACTGAAGTAAAACTCACCAAATAATCATCATCTGCACATGGCCTTACAGATACTCAAGTGAAACGCACCAAATAATCATCGTGTGCATGATGCCTTACAACTACTGTAGTAAAAACTGATTTTGGAAGGGCATGACATGCCTATATCTGTGTCTGCTCCCCCTTTTACTCATCTATCTTTTTTCTTTTCACATTTTTTATGTAGTTTTCACTTTTCCATATGTTTGTTGTATCTTCTGAGTAGTTTGTCACCTTTTGGGCACTTTAGAAGGTGTTTTCTATGTGTTTGTAAGTGTTTGTGTTTGGCTGCCATTGTTTTCAATGGAATTCGACGATGTTCGACGAACATTCAATGAACATTCGACGAACAAATGCCCAATTTGGTGAACCGAATCGAATTCGAACACTAGGGTGGTGGCTCATCTCTACCAGGCACATAAGGTGGTGTCTGCTGCACTGTGTCCATATTGGACTCTGGCTCATCTTCATCCTGCATCTATTAGTATACTTATACAGAATCAGGTTTTAAACTAGTTAGGGACCGTTCGGATATGAGTCACCTTGGTGTTGGTAGAACGGCTTTGTACATTTTTTGCAAAAAACGTATTTACTAAGTAATCTGTTTTTGACACTGTTTTTTACTACTTTTTATTATAAACTATTATAGCAGGGTACTTCCACGTGTTTGTTATACTGTTTTTTCTGTGGTCGAGTTATTTGGTGGTGTGAACATGGCCCTACAGACCTGTTCACATTATGCTTCGGCTCATTGTAAGTTTTCATTAGTGTCTTGTTATGTAAGATAGGGAGTGTCCCACCCATTCCATTCTGGGCCGGGCACATAAGGTGCTGTCTCCTGTACTGTGTCCATATTGGACTCTGGCCCGTCTTCATCCTGCATCCATGAGGTATACTTATACAGGATCAGATTTTAAATTAGATAGGGACCGTTCTGATATGGGTCACCTTGGCGCTGGTAGAACGGCTTTGCACATTTTTTGCAAAAAACATATTAACTAAGTACCCTGTTTTTGACACTGTTTTTTACTAGCACTAGCTTTTTTTTAATTAATATTATTATTATTATTATAGCTGCGTACTTTTACACGTTTGTTATACTGCTTTTTCTGTGGTCTAGTCCTTTGGAGCTTGTTGCCCTTGATCATGTCAAACTGCAACCCAGCCATACGGGATACCTCTATGCGCTGACTATCAGCAACTACTACACCAAATTCGTTGTGGACGTGCCTGTTAGAGATTAGACTGCTCGAACCACTGCTATGATGTTATGGAAACACTTTGTGAGACCTTAATAGATATCCCGAGCAGGTCCTAAAGGCCACTTTACACACACAGATATCTGTGACCAACTTCTGAACAGATCTCTGGTTGCAGTGAAATCATGGACACATTGCTCCATTTTGCAGCTGTGTACAAAATGGAACAATGTGTCCATGATTTCACTGCAACCAGAGATCTGTTCAGAAGTTGGTCACAGAACTTGGTGTGTGTAAAGCGGCCCTTAGGGCCACGTCACACACACAGATATCTGTGCAGATATTGTTCACATATCTCTGGTTGCAGTGAAATCATGGACACATTGTTCCATTGTACACAGCCACAAAATGGAACAATGTGTCCATGATTTCACTGCAACCAGAGATCTGTGAACAATATCTGCACAGATATCTGTGTGTGTGACGTGGCCCTTAGATAGATAGATAGATAGATAGATAGATAGATAGATGATAAAGATCTACTATATACCCTCTTTATCATATAGATATAAAATGCAAAAAAAATATAAAAATAGATGGATAGATGCACAAATAAATAAATCTAAAATACATAGATAATTAATAGGCGGCCGTCACACACTACGATTTTGTGAGGGAACTCAATAACGATGTCAGTGGTGTGCGCTGGTGCTCAACATCATTAGTGAGGTAATAAAACCTACAACTGGACCTGAAAGGTCCTAAGGAATGGAAAATCAAATATAACTATCTACACACAGGGGCATACTCAGCTCTTATACACTAATAAGAAGGAGAGAGCCACTGAACCAATCCAAATGCTAGAAAATATTTATTAAATAGATATATACACACAAGTTCATTACAATCATAAATGTTTGGTGATAGAACAGACACAAGGCAAAAAAACCCCATTAAAAACAAATCTGATCACCATGCAAGATAGGGGGCACTCAGAGTACTGACTCACCCACAGCATCCTATTGAGAAATCAATATGGAGAGCTGGAATGTTTAAGTAAATATTAAAACCAAAAAATGGTATATGGTAGTACTACAAGGACCAGCAAGTCATAAGAGCATAGCTCAAACCAAAACCCTAAGATAAGGGGACCCGAATACACATAAGGTCAAGGTTACATTATCAATTAAGCTAGTTACCTTGCGACATAGTGAGTCAGTAGATCAAGCACCCCCCGCCTCAACACGTGTTTCTCCGTCCAGGCTTCGTCAGGAGGTTGTCAGATAGTAGTGAAATGTTCCCCTAAGTAGTCCCCATACAGGTGGGTTAGATCAATAATTAGTGCAGCACCAATGAACTGCTGCATAACATACGGCCAAAAGTCCCGCCCCAGGAAAAAAGGAAGAGGACCAGCCGTGATTGCGCCGGAGCGCTTAATAGACGGAAATTAAACGGCCTCAAACAGCTGCGGGCACGTTCACGGCGCTCACCAGGCATGATGGGAGCCGCGTCACTAGTCCCCGACCAAGCGCGCACCGGAAGTGACACGGCGGAGGAACAATGTCATCCGCCGCGTCACCACGGCAACGCGCAGGGAAAGAGCCCGCGACACGGCGCACAGAGCATGCGCCGGGAGCGCACAGCCACACAGCTAGATATTGCCATGGAAACACAGGCCAGAAATAAAACCGGGCAATAGCCATATATATAGAGGACAAAGTCCTCCCGTCTACTAGAAAATGACCACGTCATAACATCCTTTAACCCATAGGAAAAATTTTGTTATATATATGCGGGAGCCAATCTCTGGTTATTAGGCATATCAAACTGATCATATTAATCCATATAACACAATTTATTACATGAGCCCTTATGTGTCCAACAATAGAAACCAACACGGGAGCCTTTATCACAAGATAGTCAGGATAATTAAACCAAGCGGATCCAAATGGGCCCTAAACATACAATCAGAATCTATCAATGCCAATAACCAGAGAAACAGAGAATAACAAAGCAAGCCCCTCCCCCCTAGCAACATAGCATTCATAATACAAAAAGACCCAGGCATGAGGACACAGAAAAAGAACATGAATATAATCATACACCCTCCCCCACAAACATCAAATTCGGGGAACACAACGATATCCACACGAAAAGATCCGGCTCTTCATGATGCGTTCACTGTCAGGATGATTTCTTCCAACTTCATTCATGATGACGAGCGACACCATGCCAGATGACAACAAACGTGGAGGAGAGAAGGAAAAACCCACAATCAAAAGATGGGGAACTATATAGGAAACAAATCAAAAAAAGTTAAAATAAGATAAAATTAGAAAACATACACAGGTGACCCAATAAAAATACAACAATTACAGGAACGATTTAAAGCTCACTGCTTCATTGAGGCCATGTGGCGAAACAGTGTTCAAAAGGACCATCCAGCGGGTTTCTTTCTGGAGGAGAAGCTTTTGAACATCCCCTCCCCTAGACCCCAGGTACACTCGATCAATGCCCCTAAAGATTAGACCTCTAGGATTGGAGCCATGAAACTTTAGGAAATGCTTCGGCAATGTTTTTAATTTATCAATTTTTGACACATCGGTTGTACCGGCAGCATTCCTAATGTCCCTCACATGTTCCTTAGCACGATCCTTCAGTGCCCGTGAGGTCAGCCCCACATATATCAATTTACATGGACATATGGCATGATAGATGATGGCTTCGGTGTTACACGTTATGTGGTGAACTATTTTGAAGGTCTTCGACCCATCAAAATTCTCAAAGTTGAAACTCTTGGGAACAAATGTACAGATAGAACAATTCCCACATGGAAAAGAGCCCCATGGTGGACCTCGACTACCAAAGAGATATTTTTTACGGGGCGGTATATAGTGACTAGTTGTCAATAAATCCTTCAGATTTTTAGACCGTCTCCACGTAATCGCTGGTACTTTGGTCAAGGCACCCGCCAGGTCACCATCTGAAAGGAGCACCGGCCAGTGTCTTGAGAAGGATTCACGGATTCCACGCCACTGGGAATTGTAGGTCGTAATGAATCTGACTACTTGATCTTTTACTCCCTTAACAACTTTTGGTTGTTGGACCAACAACTGACTCCTGTCCTTCTCAAAGGCGAGAACCAAACCCCTTTTGGATGTCATGGGGAAAATAGCCCCTGGCCAGAAATTTCCTTTTGAGTGTCTCGGACTGGTTCAAGAAGGTGTTATCATTAGAGCAGATACGTCGGGCCCTCAAAAACTGACCATAGGGGATTGATCTCTTCAGGGGCAGTGGTGGGCTGAGGAGAAGTGAAGGAGTGAGTTAGTAGAAGTACTTTTTCTGTAGATGTCCGTCATCAACTTACCATCCGGTGATCTATTAATAGCAAGGTCCAAGAAATCAATATTCTTAGGACTGCATTTCCAGGTTAGCTTGATATTATGTTCATTCTGGTTAAGAGAGTTCAAAAATTCTTCAAGCTGTGACGTGGAGCCCTGCCATACAAACAGGATGTCATTAATAAAGCGCATCCATGATAAAACCCTGTCATGGCCAGGGGTTTCAAGGACCACTTCCCTCTCCCACAGCCCCAGGAACAGATTAGCGTATGAGGGGGCGCAAGCCGCCCCCATCGCTGTTCCCTGGAGCTGTAGGTAGGGGCGGTCCTTGAAACGAAAGAAATTATGGGTGAGCAAAAAATCCAAAAGCTTGATAATAAAAGTTATAAGTACTTGACTAAGATTAGTCACGCTTAAATAGAACTTTGCTGCCCTTATCCCCTGACCATGACAGATAGAAGTGTATAGGGACTCCACGTCACAGCTAACCAGAAGCATATCATTCTCCAAACAAACTCCTTCAATTCTCCTCAGCACATCTGTAGAATCCTGTACATATGAAGGGAGAGTAGAGACACAGGGCTTGAGATGAAAATCTACAAATTGGCAAATAGGTTCACAAAGACCACCCACCCCCGACACAATGGGTCTGCCAGGTGGGGAAAGGGGGTCCTTGTGAACCTTGGGCAATAAATACAGCGTAGCTGTTACTGGATGCTCGGGAAGCAGAGAGTCCCTCAACTTAGGTGAAATCGCCTGGCATTCTGCCCCATCATCCAGTAATGACTTCAAAAGTTCCCTGAACTCTACTGCTGGATTATAACTCAACCGCTTATAGCAGATAGTGTTACCCAATTGCCTGAACGCTTCATCCTCATACATCTGCACTGGCCACACAACCACATTCCCGCCCTTATCGGCCTGTTTTATTACTATGTCATTTAAATCTCTTAAAGATTTCAATGCCCTCCTCTCAGTTCTACTCAGATTGTCCCGAACAGCCAGCAAGGCGGGCCTCAGAGAGGTCCCACTTTACTAGATGAAGGAATATACCAATCTGGGGGCAACTACTAAAGGGCGGGAAATAGGTTGAGCGGCCGTACAGATGTGTGGGTTCCTTAGATGGTATATCAATGGAACTGCCATCAAGCAAGATATTCAAATCGCGTAGAGTTTGCTGTTCCATATCAACAGTTGAGGCAGTAGAAACCTTCCCCGCCCCATGCTGTTTATGTAACATCAGTTTCCTACCAAATAGTTCAAGGTCCTTCACCAGGGTAAAATAATCAAACTTTTCCACCGGGGAAAACGATAGACCCCGTGAAAGGACAGATATTTGGGTATCAGTCAGGATGTGACTAGATAAATTAAGTACCTTCAGTTTCGCTTGCGTTGGTTCCTTCTTCGCATATTGTAGCGCAGAGGTCTTTGTCCTTGACCACGGGGAAACGGACCAGTGAAGTCTCCTCCTGGCACTTGAGCCGTTGCCCCCTGTCTGGCTAAAAAATCTGCACATTCCCCTTCTGAAACTGTTGAAATGCTGGTAACGGATGCTGAACGTACTGGAGATCTCGCCTGCTCCTTATTCCCAAGCTGCCACCGATACACTCTCTGGTTCTGATAATCGGCTAAATCCCTTTTGAATTTTTTGGCCTTACCAGCCTGGATCTCGACCTCCCACCTGTTCAGTGTCTCATTAAGGGATAGATCAAAGGATTTGAGGTCTTCGTCGGATAGTTTGATCTGGAGCTGAGATCGCACACTCTCTACCTCACTATCTAGAGACTCCAGGGATTTCTTATCCTGACCGATAAGGAGCTCCAGGAGAGTGGTTGAACATTTAGTGAGGGCTTCCTCCCATCTCCCCACAAAGGTTGTGTCCTGAGAACTGGTTGTCGGGAATAGTTGGACACGTAATCCCCTCGGTACTATCGCCCGCTGCAAATAGTTCTCAAGAGCTGCTTTGTTCCACCACAATCGAACTCGCCTCTTGAGCAGATTCTGAATTTTTTGTTTAAGATCAGCAGTGTCCTGTTCCTCTGGGCCTGTTGCCCCTCTATTACCAAAGACGGAACCAAGCTGGGTTACCCAGTTCCTTTCCCTCTTTTTGTAGTCCATGAACCCAGTCTGGGTAGCTGTGGATGAAAATTTATACAATAATAAAACCTACAACTGGACCTGAAAGGTCTTAAGGAATGGAAAATCAAATATAACTACCTACACACAGGGGCATACTCAGCTCTTATACACTAATAAGAAGGAGAGAGCCACTGAACCAATCCAAATGCTAGAAAATATTTATTAAATAGATATATACACACAAGTTCATTACAATCATAAATGTTTGGTGATAGAACAGACACAAGGCAAAAAAAACCCATTAAAAACAAATCTGATCACCATGCAAGATAGGGGCACTCAGAGTACTGACTCACCCACAGCATCCTATTGAGAAATCAATATGGAGAGCTGGAATGTTTAAGTAAATATTAAAACCAAAAAATGGTATATGGTAGTACTACAAGGACCAGCAAGTCATAAGAGCATAGCTCAAACCAAAACCCTAAGATAAGGGGACCCGAATACACATAAGGTCAAGGTTACATTATCAATTAAGCTAGTTACCTTGCGACATAGTGAGTCAGTAGATCAAGCACCCCCCGCCTCAACACGTGTTTCTCCGTCCAGGCTTCGTCAGGAGGCTGTCAGATAGTAGTGAAATGTTCCCCTAAGTAGTCCCCATACAGGTGGGTTAGATCAATAATTAGTGCAGCACCAATGAACTGCTGCATAACATATGGCCAAAAGTCCCGGAAGTCCCGCCCCAGGAAAAAAGTAAGAGAGATCAGCCGTGATTGCGCCGGAGCGCTTAATAGACGGAAATTAAACGGCCTCAAACAGCTGCGGGCACGTTCACGGCGCTCACCAGGCATGATGGGAGCCGCGTCACTAGTCCCCGACCGAGCGCGTCACATGTATAGATAACGTTCAGGACGCAGCAACGATGTTACGTGCAGGGATCGTTCGGACAATCAGCAACTGATGCTTGTCAATGATGTGAATAGGAGAAATCGGTAAGGAGATCGGTTATGGCGGTGTCACACAGAACGATGCAGCAGATTGGATGATTGACATCGTGTGATATGGGGTCCAGTTCTCATATCTGTGATTAACAATCTGACCACTTATCGCTAGTCAGATCGACGTGTCACACGCAACGACGTCGTAGGAGCGATGCCAAATCAGGCACTTTCCAGCGATATGTTTACATATATCGTAGCGTGTGACGGCTGTCATAGTGAGATAACAGATATGATATAAGTATACATAAATACATAGGTGTGTTAAATTTATAGATATTTTATATAGTAAGGTGATCGCACATTTACAGTGTTGGCCAAAAGTATTGACACCCCTGCAATTCTGTCAGATAATACTCAGTTTCTTCCTGAAAATGATTGCAATCACAAATTCTTTTGTATTATTATCTTCATTTAATTTGTCTTCAATGGAAAAAACACAAAAAGATTTGTCCTAAAGCCAAATTGGATATAGATCCACACCAAACATAAAAAGGGGGTGGACAAAAGTATTGGCACTGTTAGAAAAATCATGTGATGCTTCTCTAATTTGTGTAATTAACAGCACCTGTAACTTACCTGTGGCACCTAACAGGTGTTGGCAATAACTAAATCACACTTGCAGCCAGTTGACTCAACCTCTGTCCTGTGTCCTTGTGTGTACCACATTGAGCATGGAGAAAAGAAAGAAGACCAAAGAACTGTCTGAGGATCTGAGAAACCAAATTGTGAGGAAGCATGAGCAATCTCAAGACTTCAAGTCCATCTCCAAAGACCTGAATGTTCCTGTGTCTACTGTGCGCAGTGTCATCAAGAAGTTTAAAGCTCATGGCACTTTGGCTAATCTCCCTAGATGTGGACTGAAAAGAAAAATTGACAAGAGATTTCAACACAAGATTGTGCGGATGGTGGATAAAGAACCTCGACTAACATCCAAACAAGTTCAAGCTGCCCTGCAGTCCAAGGGTACAACATGTCAACCCGTACTATCCGTCAGTGTCTGAATGAAAAGGGACTGTATGGTAGGAGACCCAGGAAGACCCCACTTGTTACCCCGAGACATAAAAAAGCCAGGCTGGAGTTTTCCAAAACTTACCTGAGAAAGCCTACAACGTTTTGGAAGAATGTTCTCTCTTTTTGAGCAAAGGCATCAACATAGAGTTTACAGGATAAAAAAAGAGGCATTCAAAGAAAAGAACACGGTCCCTACAGTCAAACATGACGAGATTCTCTGATGTTTTGGGGTTGCTTTGCTGCCTCTGGCACTGGATAGCTTGACCGTGTGCATGGCATTATGAAGTCTGAAGACTACCAACAAATTTTGCAGCATAATGTAGGGCCCAGTGTGAGAAAGCTGGGTCTCCCTCAGAGGTCATGGGTCTTCCAGCAGAACAATGAACCAAAACACACTTCAAAAAGCACTAGAAAATGGTTTGAGAGAAAGCACCGGAGACTTTTAAGGTGGCCAGCAATGAGTCCAGACCTGAATCCCATAGAACGCCTGTGGAGAGATCTAAAAATGGCAGTTTGGAGAAGGCACCCTTCAAATATCAGAGACCTGGAGCAGTTTGCCAAAGAAGAATTGTCTAAAATTCCAGCAGAGCATTGTAAGAAACTCATTGATGGTTACCGGATATATCGCAGTTATTTTGGCTAAAGGTTGTGCAACCAAGTATTAGGCTGAGGGTGCCAATGTTTTTGTCTGGCCCATTTTTGGAGTTTTGTGTGAAATGATCAATGTTTTGCTTTTTGCTTCATTCTCTTTTGTGTTTTTTCATTGAAGATAAATTAAATGAAGATAATAATACCAAAGAATTTGTGATTGCAATCATTTTCAGGGAGAAACTGAGTATTATCTGACAGAATTGCAGGGGTGTCAATACTTTTGGCCAACACTGTAAGTATAAGATGGGAGATGTGTATCATCCAAATTGTTAAATTTGGTGATATGAATCCAGATGTTATGTAATGCTCCAGTATTGTAGATGCTCAGAACTTTAATTTATCTTTAACAGGGCTGGGTTTTTTGGACAGCTAAAGAGATGGGCGGGACAGCTGTTCACCACATCTCCATCTCAAGGTGTGGTCTGTATAGATAGATAGATAGATAGATAGATAGATAGATAGATAGATAGATAGATAGATAAATAGATAGATACTAAAAATGGAGGCTTAGCTGAGCCTAAGGAAATAGTGATAAGGTAGGATAGGGACCCATCAGATCTAAGGTCACCTTGACGCTGGTTGATGGGCAAACAGGTATTGGCCAATATGTGTACTATGAACTTTTTTTTTTTTTTTAAAGATAAGATGTTTCCAAAAAATCCAAAAATTTAGTTTTTTGAAAAAATGTAAGTTTTTTTAATTTTTCTCTCAAATGCATAGGTGTTTTTAATTCTATCTGTATGTACATATTCACATTTGATTGGCAGTAACTGTGTGGTGCTGTGATTTTTTTCTGTGTATTGTTCAGTATTGCAGCTTGCACCAGTTCAGACTATGCCTTGAGTGCTGTTTAGCTTTTTTTTCTTTCTAGATAATTGTTGGCTTCAAAGCTTTAGTTTCCATCCTCATTGACCCCAGGTGGTCTTTGATTTAAGTGAGTCCTCCCACTGAGAAATAGTAAAAATGGAGGCTTAGCTGAGCCAAAGGAAAGAGTGACAAGGTAGGATAGGGACCCATCAGATCTAAAATCACCTTGAAGCTGGTTGATGGGCAAACAAGTATTGGCCAATATGTGTACCAAGAACCTTAGTTTATAAAGAAAAAAATATCCAAAAAATACATAGACGATAGACACATAGGTAGGTGATAGATATATATCATGTATTCCTTGCATTATTGTTAAATCTTCATAAATAAATTACATACATATTCTAGACTACCCGATGCGTTAGAATCGGGCCACCATCTAGTATATATATATATATATAATGAGGGGCTTACTGAGACAATTGAAGACAAGTGAAGATAGGTATCCTGGCAGCTCCAGTTGAAGATGTTTTGTGCCAAAGAACATGAGACAAGTATAGCCTAATTGACTACAGTGCAAAAGAGATCAGTAGTGATTAGTAACAACAGTTATAAGGATCCCCAATACTTAAGATTAGTTGGTCATAGGTAAAGAAAAAATATGGGGCGCTTGCTGAGACAATTAGAGATGCTTATCCTGGTCTGCTCCAAATTGTGTTCAAGTCCGCAATGACAAGCTAAGGATAGCTTAATTGACTATAGTGTAGAAAATATATGGAAGAAATAGTACAGTCAATATTTAATAGTGATTTACAGTGATGGCCAAAGATATCCCCAATACTTAACTTCAATCAGTAATCCCAAAATGGACTTCTATGGGAAGTCCACAACAATAAGCGGATGGGTGGAATAGCTTCAATGGCTATAAGACAAAAAGCATCAACAATCCTATTGTGAATGCAGCCTAATAAAATGGAAAATAGTGGCCAAATTATCACCAGTAAAAGAGCAGTCCATAGTAACTCTGCAAGAAATAATCCCTGTAGTACTTAACCTCTCCTGTATTCCTTAGTCCATGGGTGGAGTGCGAGGTTAACATGGAGGAGCCTCCTTTTTATGCCCCCCGACTAATTTGTGACATGTTCCCGATATGCATCGTAGATCTGCCCGCACTTCCAGGTTGCGCCGATGACGTAGCGCTAAGCGCAAAGTTGCAACCCATTGTATGTCAATGTCTGTATATATTTGTCCTGTCGACCTTTTAAAGAAATTGAATAAAGATTCTGATTTTATATTCTTGTAAATTGGTAATTTAAACACTTTAGCCCCAGGCGAAAGAGTCTTAATGGGCCCCTTTTACACTCCGCCCCTTCAAATTATATATGACACACACAGCTGTGCTACATGTTCATAAGCATAGACGGCTCTGCTACACGCACATGTAGACACACAGGTCTGCTACATGCACACTACACATAGTACACACACACAGCTCTATTACATGAACATACAGATACACACACAGCTCTACTACATGAACGTACAGATACAACACACACAGCACTGGTACATGCCCAATTCATGCACATACAGAAAAACGCAGCTCTGCTACATGCACAATACACATAGACATACATGTCCATAGACATAGATGGCTCCGCTGCACGCAAATGTAGACATACAGCTCTGCTAAATGCATAGATATAGATGGATCTGCTACACGTACATGTAAACACACAACTTTGCTACATGCACACTACACATAATACACACACCTCTACTACATGAACATACAGATACACACACAGCACTGGTACATGCCTAATTCATGCATATACAGTCACATGCAGCTCTGCTACATGCACACTACACATACAGTTACACATATGGCTCTGCTACATGGACACTACATACCCAGCTCTGCTACATGTACAATGTATGCACATACAAACACACGCAGCTCTTCTCTCATATACAATACATGCACATACATATACACACAGCTCTGCTGCATGCATGATACATGCACATACAGATACACACCCAGCTCTGCCACATGGACACTACACACCTAGATCTGCTACATGTACAATATATGTACATACAGATACACACACAGTTCTGTTACATGCACATACAAACACACAGCTCTGCTACATGCACATACATATACACAAATACAAATATACACACAGAGACACATACATACAGACACACACACATACAGATATAGGTACACACAGAGACACACACATACAGACACACATAGATGCATAATCAGATACACAGAACACACACACACACACATATATTACCATATTCAGATCATCTTGATCCGTGCAGAGCAGGAGAGGAGGCACTGGGAGCTGCACGGAGGCTACAGAAGTTTAGCAGTTTCTTGTAGGACCTTGATTTCAGTCATGTGATCAGTCACATGACTGGAACTGGAAGGTCCTCCAGCCTCCATTCAGCTCCCGGTAAGCTTGTTCTGCTGCTGTATACCGATCACATAGATCAGTGCAGAGCAGGAGAGAAGAGAGGGGGTGTTGGTGCCAGGCCTGGCCCACAAAGCTTTCATGAGAGGCAATTTAATTAAAATGGCATCTATCGGAAAAAAGAAGAGGGAGGGGGAGGTCTTGGACCTCACAACCCAACTCAATAATTTAGAGCTGGTCAACAAAAAGCACCCAGATCCCCAACTATCTGCCTCAATTACAAAACTTAGAGATAAACTTAGGTCACTATTCTTACTGCAATATGAGAAGGCCCTTAAGAAGTCTAAAGGGGGTGTCACACGCGTCAATGTCGTCAGCGATCTGATCGCTGACGACATTGACGGCTGATTGCCTGGTGAGCTGTCACACAGACAGACTCACCAGCGATCAATTGACCAGTGACATCATGGAAACGATTTAAATATCGTTTCCACGATGTCCTGCTCCCGCTGCCAGCCTGCTGGAAGCGGGAGCAGCCTGGTCTCCAAGGTACACTGCGGGTAACTAGGCAGCGCGCGCTGCCTAGATACCCGACGTGTACCTTAGTTACCAGCCTCCTCCGCTCACCCGGTGAGCGGAGGAGGCTGGTAACTAAGGTACACAGTCGGGTATCTAGGCAGCGCGCGCTGCCTAGATACCCGACGTGTACCTTAGTTACCAGCCTCCTCCGCTCACACGGTGAGCGGAGGAGGCTGGTAACTAAGGTACACGTCGGGTATCTAGGCAGCGCGCGCTGCCTAGTTACCCGCAGTGTACCTTGGAGACCAGCTCCCAGCGCTTGTGACAGGCGCTGGGAGCTGGAATATCGCTCGCTCCCGGTGTCACACGCAGCGATGCTGCGTGTCCACCGGGCGACAATCGCCAGGTTTCAGAGCTGGTTCTGAAACCTGGCGATCATCAACCAGCGATTTATCGCTGGTTGATGCAGTATGTCACACGCGTCAATATCGCTGCAACGTCACGTGCAGTCGATATCGTGCAGGCGATATTGACGCGTGTGACACCCCCTTAAGGGTGCGTTCACACACTGTGTATTTGCTGCATATTTTTACGTGAGTGCTGTTGCAGTTTTTGTAGCCAAAACCAAGAGTGGCTGATTAAAACCAGCAGTGGGTGATTAAATACAGAAGTGGAGCACTTGTTTCTATTAGACTTTTCCTCTGATTGTTCCACTCCTGGATTTGGCTACAAAAACTGCAACAACACTCGAGTAAAAATACGCAGCAAATACGCAGCGTGTGAATGCACCCTAACACAAAATTCTACTCTATGGGTGATAAGGCTGGGAAGCTGCTAATCAGAAGAGTTAAAGTGAACCTGTCAATCCCCCCCAGGCATCTAAAGATAAGGGATGACTGACACTACAGAGGCGGGAAAAGCCCGCCTCCCTGTCTTGGGTCAGGTTTGGAACAGATTTTATAAAAGTCTCTATTGCAGTGAATCAAGGGAGCATAAATACTATAGCCACCTTCTCAGAATGCAGCCTTAGTGCTGCAGAAGGTGGCTATTTTATCTTTAGATGCCTGGGGGGGTGACAGGTTCACTTTAAGGGCCCGTTACACGCTTCAATGTCTTAGCGATCCGACCAAAGATCCGACTTGACCTAGATCGCTTGAACGTTGTTCAATGATCACTAGTGAGATGTCACACGTACAGATATCTTTAACGACGCAGCAACGATTCTACGACAAGCGAACGATATTATCGGTCATTTGGATGCCTAGGTTCCTCAGTTCTGAATAGGCGAAGTCGTAAACAAAATCGTTATCAAGCTGTCACACACACCGATGCTGCAGGCTGGATGGACGATCAATGACTGATTTAAGATCCTGATCATAAACCTCTGATCAACGATCAGCCGACTTATCGTAGGTCGCATGTACGTGTCACATGCAACAACGTCGTAACAACCTCGTTGCACCGCCCAAAAAGCCGTGACGTACCAACGATATCGTTAATGATATTGTAGCATGTAACGGGCCCTTTAGAAAGACAGAGGTTAAAAGGTAGCTCACTAACATATGTAAACCAAATGGATCTAAAACTTATCACCCTACTTAAATTGTGGCAGAATTTAGACGGTACTACTAATGCCTATATGATTTAAAAGAAGATCTCCTCATGGTTCAGCCGACCGGACAAGCCATACAAAATTTCCTTATAAAAATTGAACTACCCATGAGCACGTCGTCACAACTAATTGAACTTAACTTTCCCTTTACGGTGGAATTTGAACAGCCATTAACGCGACTAAAGCGGGTTCGCCCCGGCCCTGACGGGTTTTCTTATGGTTACTATCGTTGCTTTTCAAAAACCTTAGCCCCTTACGTAATAAGAACTTTTAACTATTGGAAAAAACAGCGGCTGAACGCAAAGAGAATCTGGAAGCTGTTATCTCAGCTTTCCATAAACGGGGAAAAGCTCCAGATACCCCGAGTAATTTCCGGCCCATCTTCCTAATAAGTTGCAATCTTAAATTTTTTACTAAATTGATTGCATCAAGGCTAATGAAGATTCTTCTGGTTCTAATATCCCCAGATCAGGTCGGGTTTGTCTCCGGAAGGCAAGCGAAGGACGGCACCAAAAGAGTGGTAAACCTCTTGGAGTTAATGGAAAATAGTGGGATCCCTGGTGTACGCTTGTCGCCAAAAATGCATTCGACAGAGCATAATGGGGTTATATGGAGAAGGTACTGGAGAAATTTGGCTTCGCAGGAGACATTAAGAGAGCAATTCTGTCATTATACTCCAACGCTAATGCTAATAAATGTCTCAGGCATGTACTCTGACCTTTTTCCAATTACGAACAGTGACCGTCAGGGTTGCCCCTTGTCACCCATTATTTTTGCCCTTATGATAGAACCTCTTGCCAAAGCTCTTAGACTTAATCAGGGGATAAGAGGGATTGAAGTGGGAGATCAGAGACATGTGATCGGGCTGTATGCAGATGATATGATCATCTCCTGCACTGATATTGAGTCTTCTGTATCAGCAGCTCTGAATACATTATCTGAATTCTTGTTGATCTCGTATGACAAGCTGAACACCACAAAATCAATAGTCTTCCCAATCAATGTCCCGGTTGCGGATAGGCCTGCCTTGATTAAAAAATTGACGTTTATTTGGGAAACATCTCATTTCACTTATCTGGGTATCAAAATCTCCAAGATGTCCACCATGATAAATTAAATTGTGAATCCCTTATATGTGAAATCTTCAAGATTTAGATAGAGAAATTCTCCTCCCTCTAATGTGGATTGCTAGGATTCAAGTTGTAAAAATGACTCTATTACCTAAAATAACATACCTCTTCCGCTGACTACCTATAAAAATTCCTTTAATGTGGATAACTGTCTACAATCTATACTTGGGAAATTTATATGGAAACACAGGAGGCCTAGAGCTGCTATGAAAACTTTGTATTTCCAGTATTCTCCAGAGTTCCATGGATACTCAACAAAAAGCTACTTTTAAAGCTCTTGGAATTTGATTTCAAGAACTCTACTTCAATAGAAGACATCCAGGAACATGCCTAGAAGATTTTGGGGACAAAGATTTAAGCCAAAGAACATTTAAACCAAAGAAGAAATTCCAGCTTCTTATTGATCTAGCTAAGGAGAGGCAGAATGCTGACTCCTGCACCTCTGACTACAAGACTGTGCCTTCATCTAGACACAGCTTTGAACTTCAATCAACAAACATCCCTCACCACCATCTGATTTGAAACAACTTAAAGCCCAGCATTTAAAACGTTCAAAAAAATGCCTATCTTTAAAAGCAGCAACCTTAAAGGGAAACTGTTTGGCCAAAAATCCCTACAAAACTGCTATCATTTTCAAATTCCTTTCTCTAAGCTCTCTCTATTCATGTATTTCCATTATTTATTTCCCCCCTATCCTCTGTAAACTTCAAAATAAAAGATTAATTCCCTCTGTCACTCAGTGATTTCTCTACTGCTCAGTCCCACTCAATGATTGAATATTCATGCTTCATGACACTGTCCTGCCTCCTCTCTGATCTGTCTGTTATGTGACTCATTCACAGCAGACAGAGAAGAGAGAGGGAAGGAGGGGGGGTTTAGCTGGAGTTCCTCATGCCATTGTGTGTATGAGGCATGTGTGTAGTGTGTGCAGTCTGAGATATTTCTATGTAATTATATGAACATTTGATCATTTGCTCATCAGATACACACATTACATGACTACAGGAAAACCAAAGTTTATGTATACACATAGAAATCTTACAGACAGCAGCACAAAACACCTCCCCCCTCCCAGCCCAGAGCACAGAGGAGAGGGAGTGAACACAAGCCTGGATGGGGGTAGATATTTAAATAACACTTATACAGCAACTGGACAATTCGGTTGAAATATAATGGACAGGACTAATGCACCTGCTTCTTGCAAGGTATGAAGATGCCGATAACATGGAAACTAGAAAGTGCACAATAATGGTTTTACATGTCTGTCCAGGCCTTATTGAAGGGTAATATTAGTATCATACTAAAAAATGACCTCACGGTGTCCTTTTAAATCTCATAAAGATATAAAGAGAAGTGCTGTATCCTTTCAATCAACAAAGCCACATCATACAAATTAATTCAAAGCTGTTGCTCATAATGGATTCAATGGAGACTTTCAAAAGGACAGAATCACGGCAAAAACTAATATGACAGCAGCTTTAAGCAAAAATTTATGAAAGGGATCCTGTCACCTACAAAACACCTTCTAAGCTATCAAAACATGTCCCTACAGCATCCTGTCACTAATCTCACACTCCTTTTGTCTCCTAAAAGCATCCTGTGAAAGTGGATAAAAACGTTTTAATACTTACTCATTAGTGATTATAATTAGCAGGGGCTATATTCTTTAGTCACCAGGGGGTGTTGTTTTGCAGCTCCAGGATCCAGGATCTCTGTCTGTGCTGCTGTAATGTGGAGCTGAAGGCAGGACTAATGATTTGCATTCTGTGAGTGATAGAGAGGGGAAAGGGCAAAGCCTGCACAAGCAAAGCACAGAGAGAGAGGGTGGATCCTGGAGCCTGCAAAACAACACGCCCTGGTGACTAAAGAATATAGCCCTGCTAATTATAATCACTAATGAGTAAGTATTAAAACGTTTTTATGCACTTTCACAGGATGCTTTTAGGAGACAAAAGGAGTGTGAGATTAGTGATAGGATGCTGCAGGGACATGTTTTTGTAGCTTAGTAGGCGTTCTGGAGGTGACAGGATCCCTTTAAAAGCTCAAGACTACCATGGAATGGTTTGTGACAGCTGTCACTGTCAGAATACAGATACTTCATTAATGCTGGCTTTGACAATCCCAGTTATTTGGACTATGTTTCTGATGAATTTAGCACAGAGCCGATGTCTCCACCTGTCTCCTTAACTCCTGAGGACTGGGAAGAAGAGATCCATAGCTCCTTACAGGGCCCAGATTCCGACCACAGAGATGAA
Organism: Allobates femoralis; assembly: GCA_033576535.1. Taxonomy (NCBI): domain Eukaryota; kingdom Metazoa; phylum Chordata; class Amphibia; order Anura; family Aromobatidae; genus Allobates; species Allobates femoralis. Next base: position 62,306,507 of record JARQOC010000001.1, read on the forward strand.
GATGTGGCAATTCCACAGGAGAAAGGGACAGTAATTTACCAATGTCAGAAGCAGAGGACAGAGGGGGGTTCAGGCACAGCCATGATTAAAAGACAGAAGACTGATAAATCTAATATATACTTACCTTAAATTGTCTGTCATCCACTTCTGCCTGGATGTCCTGGAATCCCACAATGCACTGCGTCGCCCCGGAAGCTGCACCATATTAGCACACCTAAGTGATGAGTGTGGTAATATGGCACAGGCTGGTGGCGGCAGCAACATCAGAAGCCGACACTGCACACGACGCCACCAAGCTGCCACTTCCTCCTCCCCCCCCCTTTGCCGCATACGACTCATCCCTCCAGCCTGCACTCACTCAGCCTCCTTTAGATCACACTATCCCACTCAGCTGGCACAAACCTCCCTCAGCCTGCACTCACTCTGCACTCACCCCCCAAAGCCCCACTCATTCACTCCCCTCAGCCTGCACTCACTCATCCCCCTCAGCCCACACTCTCAGCCTGCACTCTCTCACTCCCTTCAGCCTGCACTCACCCACGCCCTCAGCATGCACTCAGTCACCCCACCTTTGCTCACACTTACTCCCCCTCATCCCCCACTCACTCATCCCCCACTCACTCACCCTCCTCAGCCCACACTCACCCCCTTAACCCACACTCACCCCCCTCAGCCCACACTCACCCCCCTCAGCCCATACTCACTTACTCCCCCTTAGCCAGCATTCACCCTCTTTCAGCTCACACTCACCCCCCTAGCCCACACTTACCTCCCTCAGCCTGCACTCACACCCCATCAGCCCACACTCATTTACCCCCATTAGCCCACACTCACTCCCCATCAGCCCACACTCACTCTGCACTCACTTACCCCCTCAGCCTGCACTCATCACCCCATAGCCCACGCTCACTCAGCCTGCACTCTCTCACCCTCCTCAGCCTGCACTCTTTCACCCCCCTCAGCCCACACTCACCCCCCTCAGTCTGCACTCACCTCCCCTCAGCCCACACTCACTCACCCCCTTAATCCCACACTCACCCCCTTCAGCCTGCACTCACCCCCTCAGCCCATACTCACTCTGGACCCACTTATCCCCTCAGCCCCCTCACTCACCCCCCTCAGCCCGCACTCACCACCCCTCAGCCCATGCTCACTCAGCCTGCACTCTCTTACCCTCCTCAGCCTGCACTCAGCTTGCACTTACTCACATCCCTCGGACTGCACTCACTTACCCCCCGAAGCTGGCACTCGCTCACCCTGCACTCACCCCCCCTAAGCCCACACTCAGCCCCCTCAGCCCACACTCACCTCATTCAGCCTGCACTCACTCACCCTTAAAATGGGCTCTGGAAAAGTGCAGAGAAAAATGCTGTAAAAAATGCAGTGTGTGAAAGGAGCTGCGTATTTCAGTAAAAACGCGCCTAAAAAAGCGCAGCTGCGTAAAAAGCAGAAAAAGTACGGTATGTGTGAGCGCAGCCAAAGGCTGTGTTCACACGCTGCGTATTTGTCGCATTTTGTTTACGCGCATAAAAAAAAAGCGCGAGAGAACAACTTCAACTGCGCTTTTTTACATGCGTTTCTTCCAGTGCTTATAATGGGGTCTATGGAAGAAGCGCGCGTAAAAAACTGTAAAGAATTGACATGTTCATTCTTTTTACGCGCTTTTTTTGCGCCAAAAACGCTGCATAAAATTACGTGACGTCTGAATGGCACAAAGTGAATGGACATTCACTTTGCTGGGAAATGTAGACGCACATGCGTTTTTGGGGCAAATAAACGCGCCAAATACGCAGTGTGTGAACGAGGCCTAAGGGAGAGAAATCTTCATTTAATAGGAGATTTATATCACCATTACATTACAAGGGGGCTGAAAGTACTGATAATAACACCAGTAGGGAGAAACTGCTTATTGGTCGTTCATCTTATTGTCATACCTTTACTTCTAAACTAAACTCTCTTTTTCCAACAATAAAAAGCTATAATAGCTTAGAGGATACATCACACAAATATAATGGTAACCTACTTAGTAACTTCCCTGCTTCTGATGCCCCAGCCTCAGAACTCTTTCTGAATAGAATTCATGGATCCTTTACAAAGTAGAAATATTTTCAGGATATTGATTCAGACAAAAACTCCTTTATTTCAAACCTTGATAACGGCTCTAGTAAACTCTCTTCAAGCACTAGCCTTCATGACATTAAAAAAACACACCTGGAAGACAACCCGATTACCAACACGTTTGTATCAGAATAATTTGTCGACTTCCGGTTCCGGCGCCGCTCCCGATGGCCGCGTGTTGAGGACACTCCTGAGACCCGGCCGCCAATCCGTCTCAATCTACCCGACGACCGGGCCATCCGCCCCCCAAACACGCTGGCGGCGACTCCCCGTGGCACCAGGACCCTGGACCGCTACCTGCTCCGGAGCTCCGGGCAGGAGGAGGACCGTGGGATAGGACAGGCCGGACAGGTGGCAGGCACAATAAACATGGCGGAAGATGACGGGACGAGCAGAGGAGGCTCTGCGACGGAGGACTCGCATCCCGGCGGGGACAGGCAGACCCGCAGCAATAACAGCTCCAGACATCGGAGCCAAACTCAAAGCACACAGGCAGCGGGTGTCCCCGGTGAGACGGAGGTATGTGACAGTGGGGAGATAATCACAGATGGAGGTACAGGGGTGAAGACGGGGCCACAAATGGCGGGAAGCCCACCTGTGCAGGCCACTATGGATGTGAAAGCCCTGGCCAGAGAGGTTGCCCCATATATTACAGCTGATTTGAAAAGTATTATAAAGGAGGCTATTGGGGAGGCGATTCTGGGCCTACAGCATGTAACGTCCCAACAGGGTGAGAGGCTGCTGGAGGCAGAAAAGAGGCTGATGGAAGCTGAAGACAGGATTTTAGCATTAGAGAGACATGTGGCCACCTTACAGAAACAAACTGCCTATAATGATGAGAAAGTGGATGATCTGGAGAATCGTTCAAGACGTAATAACTTACGTATGGTCGGTCTCCCTGAAACTTTCACAGGGGATCAATTAGATACTGTGTGGGAAGAGATGCTCCCAAAGACACTGGGATTCCGCAATCCTTGTAGAGTGGAACGGGCACACAGAGTGGGGCCACCCAGGGAGACATCTGCCAGTCCCCGACAAGTCATTGCACGCTTTCTTGATTATAAGGACAAGGTGATGCTGCTGAGAGAATACAGGATAAGACGTCAACCGCTCACCATTCAGGGTCATAAGGTGCGCATCTATGAGGACTATTCTGCCATAGTGGCGCGAAAGCGTAAACTATTTAGCCCGGTGTGCTCCTTGCTGTTCAAGCAAAACATAAGATTCCAACTGGCCTTTCCCGCTACTTTACGGTTCCGAGACTCTAAAGGCAACATGCAATCTTTTACCAGTAGCAAGGAAGCACTTAGGTTCCTGCAACCGGGCTCCGATCCTATGGACCATGTACGAGAGACACCACCAGCTGGGGTTCCCCGTCATCATCCTCATCCTCTCCACGACCTACTGGGACACGGCCGACTTATGCTGATAAAGTAGCGGTCTTGATGGATGGTCAAGTAGAAGAAGAACCGAGTGGAGCAGGGTCAGGCTCCGGCTGGTCACTTGCTCAGCGCAACAGGAAAAACCGGGCAGACAAGTATGGTACGACTGGGAGGCCCAATTCAACCTATACTGCTACCAGAGGGAAGAGACGCTGAGAGACTAAACTGTTTTTCTTGTTTTTACCTTTTTACTTTTTTGACTTTTTATCCAGAGCCTGGATACTATGGATACTACTTCTACTCTTGGCAATAGATGGAGTTTTGTCTTGTTCTCTTATTCTTATTTTCCCTCTCTTCTTCTGCTATCTCTCCCCCCACACTCCAACACTCTTCATTCTTTTTTGCCTCCCTCCCCTTTGTTTTCTCTCTCCCTTCTTTTTGCCCGCTGTAGATGGACCAGGAAGCAGACTGTGACTGAAAATACCCATACAGCTCCAATGTTCTTCATTGAAGACTTACGATTGTCGACGCTTGTTGGACTCTGTCTGAAAGGCTGAAAGGTGGCACGTCTGACTGGGACCACAGTGTGTAAAGCCCTCAGGTGGGAGGGGGAGGGGGAGGGGAGGGGGCTTCGGGGTTTTTAGCCTTAATTCGACACACAGGTATGATATCCTGAATATTCCAGTATTGATGGCATGTGCTATGGGGGATGAGCTCCAGTTTTTGGCTTAAGGTACATAATTGAGCGAAGGTCACGTTGACCCGGCTCGGGGTCTACTTTGCTGTACTTGCATAGGCCGGGGTAAGGAGATTTCAATTTGGGAGCAGAAAAAAGGAAGTCCGTAATTGGTTGGGGAAGATGGAGACAGAGGAGGAGGTGACACTCACCCTCAAGAGAGGGACAGGGGGGAAGAAGTTTGTAATGTTTCTGGGGTTTGTAATGTTTTTTATTGTATTATATGTTTTCGCCGCTGCCACATTTGTCCTGCACTGCCCGCGTCTGTCTAGTCCAACTCCACTGCCAACAGGGATGGTGGTACCCTTTAAAAAAGTATTAATTCAACGAAAAGTTGATAAGGGTCAGATAGATATAAGTACCGGGGGGCGTAGGTTGTTGGAGGAGGGGACGCCCATAATGTCTTTTACACATATACTTGGGTTCCAATGGTGCGAATTGTGACATGGAATACCAAGGGTCTGCGATCACCACATAAGAGGTATATGGTCCTACGACATCTGAAGAGACTGAAAACTGATATTGCACTTTTACAGGAAACGCATTTGAGAGATGACGAGGTGGCGTGCATGCAGAAGCTGTGGGTGGGGGAGGCCTGGGCCTCGGGTTCACGAGCTGGGAAGGCAGGGGTAATGATTCTCCTCAACAAACATCTTGCTCATACCCTGGTGTCCATAACCAGAGATCGGGATGGAAGGCAACTACGGGTAGTACTCCAATTAGGTGATCGGCGAATCAGTATAATATAATGTTTACGCCCCCAATACTACACGTACTGCCTTCTTTCGTGACCTGCGAGACGCCATCCTACAAGACAGGGAACGGCTAGTAATGGTAGGGGGAGACTTTAATGAGGTTGTTTCGGATGACATTGATAGACAGAGGATGACCGTAGAGGAAACTGCACAAGGGTCGACACACCGGAGGCAGGGACAGTTATCAGATATGTTGACTAATGCACATATGATAGATGTGTGGAGGATTTTCCATCCCCAGGACACCGAATTTACCCATTTTTCACACCCTCATTCCTCCTGGTCGCGGATTGACTTGTTTCTAGCGAACAGTAACCTATTACGCTTAATTGAGGAAGTTGAAATTGGAGATCTAGTGATTTCAGATCATAGTCCTGTCCGGATAGATATTCTAGACGCTTTCCCGCGAGGCACGGACACAATATGGAGGTTCCCCTCACATCTGTCATCTATGGGAGGATTTAAGACTCAAGTAAAGGAATGGTGGCAGGGATATGCCCTTGACAACGAGATATATAAAAATGATCACTGTCTGTTCTGGGAAGCCGGGAAATCGGTCATAAGAGGACGTTTGATAGCGTACACTCGGACACAGTCGAGACAGCTCAAGGAGAATTATACAAAGGCAAGCCCACTTGTTTCCGAGACTTATCAGACGTTTAAACGCTCGCGGGCATTGGTAGACAAGATAGCGTGGCTTGCAGCGAAAAGAGACTTCGACTCGTGGGCCGACCTGAGGGAAAAACTAATTCGGGGACAACTGGACGTCGACCTTCACAGACATGGCGACAAATCAGGACGACTGCTTGCTAATCTAGCAAGGGGCAGACGAAAACCCACGACAATAGCAGCACTTAACACAAGGGAGGGTCTCCGTACCACTGATCCCAAAGCTATTAATGATATACTGGGGGATTTTTATAGACAATTGTACCATTCAAATGACGTCTCGTCCCAGGAGGGAATGACATGGCTAGATGGGGTGCCTCTCACTCCTATCTCGGAGGCTGACTTAGAGCTCCTCAATGCTCCGGTCTCTGAGGGGGAGGTAGACGCGGTCATCAGGCATTTAGGGAATGGGAAATCCCCAGGACCGGATGGGTTTACAGGGGAGTTCTATAAGATACTCCGGCCAGAGGTAACTCCGGTACTGACGAGACTGTTCAATAATATCATAGACCAACAGAAGCTACCTGAAACTATGGATATGGCCTACATTAAACTGTTGCCCAAGGGAACCACGGGAGGGGAAGACCCTACAAATTATAGGCCGATCTCCCTAATTAATGTGGACCTTAAAATTCTATCAAAAATTATGGCAGATCGGCTGGCGGAGATTCTCCCGACGCTCATAGACAACCATCAGACAGGTTTTGTCAGGGGCCGGTCAGCAGTCACCAATGTCCGCAGGGCCCTTCTGGTTTTAGACGCAGTGAAAGATATGCCGACTCAAGGGGGAAGAAACCCAGCCATGGTCACCCTAGACGCAGAAAAAGCCTTTGATAATGTCAGGTGGCCATGGCTGGGCCAGGTGCTGGACAGGATAGGGCTTCAGGGTAATTTCAGAAATTGCCTACGGGCACTGTACGCCACACCTAAAGCGAGGGTACATACTCCTGGTTTTCTCTCTCCGGTGTTCCCTCTTTTGAAGGGGACTAGACAAGGGTGTCCTTTATCCCCGCTATTATTTAATCTGGCCTTGGAACCACTAGCCAGGTACATTAACAGACACAGTTCCTTTGAGGGGGTGAGCATCGGACGAGCGGAAACGAAATCAGCACTGTTTGCTGATGACATTGTATTGTTTATGGGAGACCCTACGCGAGATTTACCACCTCTGCTGAGAGATATAGAGAGATTTGGAGAATTTGCAGGATTCCGACTTAATCGGAAGAAATGCGAGATCCTGTATCTTAAGCAGGGGAACACGCCGGGGGAGTCTTTGCTCTCATTGGGTATCCCGAGGGCGACGACACATATCAAATATCTGGGTCTGATGTTGGGACGGACATCGGGCCAAGTATATTCACTAAATTATACTCCCCTTATTGACAAAATAGAAAAGGAGCTAAAACGTTGGGCGGGATTGCCTCTATCACTTCTAGGCCGCTGTCATCTCATAAAGATGATCAGCTTTGCACGCCTCTTATATCCACTACAGACACTGCCTTTACTCCTGAAACATACAGACATCAACAGATTAAACAGGGCGTTTGCGGACTTTATTTGGAGAGGCAGGAGACCTCGGTTAAGACTGGGAACACTGATGCTCTCGAAAGACAAAGGGGGCATCAACTTGCCTGACATTAGAGGGTACAATTTAGCATGCATGATGCGACATGCGATAGAATGGGTTAAAGGGACCAATAAATTCTCTGATGAAAAATTGGAGACGGCGTTTTGCGAGCCTTGGGATCGATGTTCTCTCCTGCATACGGGGTGGGCGTCACTACCAACGCAAGTTCGTTCGTCTATAATATTCAAGGATACGATAGGAGCATGGAAGGCGGTAAGGAAAAAATGTAGTCTCCCTTGGAAGGTGTCGAAACATCTGAACCCCTGGGCATACCCGGAGTTTCCGATGGGCCAAACTAATATACTATTTAGAGAATGGGCCCGAAAAGGCATTAAAACCATGGGAGACCTCATGACGGTATCTGAACGCCGCTGGATGCTGGGACGGGAGATAATAGACAAGTTTGGTCTCGGGGGAGCCCAGAGCCTCCAGTACCTGCAGCTGAAACATCATGTCATGGATAATCTTTTAGATGCGTCAAAAGAAACTCTTACAAATGTGTGTGATAGACTGGTGAGCTTTGACGTCTCTCAATTAGGGATATCCAGCATCTATAGAGAACTCAGGATGTGGCTACTTCCTGGCGGCACCCCGAAGCTTTTTTCGAAGTGGTGCGCATATATAGATGAGGAGACGGTGTCTGATGATATACTAGACGGTTGGGGTAAAATAAGACGCTACATTCTGGATGAGAGATGGAGGGACACACACTTTCGGGTCATCCATGGTACCATATATGGCTTCAACATACCACCATCGGCATCCAACCCTGGTAGGTTGTTATACTGTCCGAAATGCAATCTTAACAGAACAGATATGGTGCATGGATTGTGGAGTTGCCCGAAGGTGCAGTCCTTTTGGGGCATGATATCAGACTTGGTGCGGAAACTCTGTGGTCATACGTTTGAGCTTGACCCGAGGGTATGGATTTTTCAGAATGTGACTCTATCCAAAGGAGGGGTAGCTAGCATTCGTTTCCTACATGTCCTGATACTACTGGCTAAACGTCTACTGCTGACATTTTGGTTACGAACGGAACTACCCACTGAGGTGGACATACTGACGGGTCTAAGGTTGGCGATGGATCTGGACAGACGCGGAGCTTTGAGGGACAAAGATGTCCTGATTGTCTCTTTCATGAAAAAGTGGAGATGTTTTATAGAATCACAGCTGTCAGATGACGACATTGCCAGTGTAATGACACCTTTCCACGGCACTCCCTGGTACTTGTTGCAGTCTTTGAGTCATTCATTGGGACGCCTGGCACCGAATGTACCCTTACAAGGACAGGCCAGGTAATGGCTGAGGTCATAAGGTAGCGACTGGATGACTAAACAACAACACATGGGTATCTTTTTAGTGTCTTTACAGCGAAAATACTGGAACCTTCAATTCGCCTTGGGCGAGGAGAGGTACATATGATAGAAGGAGGGAGATGGTCGGGAAGGGGTGGGAAGGGATATATGTGGCGGTTGCAAGGAATTCTGCTAGGGATCTGCAGCATTTTCATATCCTATTGTGTTTTGGTTTCTGTTTTTGTTTTGGTTTGTGTAAACTTATGACCTGATGGTAACAGACGTTACTGTACTGTATCTATGTACATCATATTATCATACAACTGTATGTTTTTTTTCCTTCTCTTTATGTTATTCTATAAATGGTGAATAAAAATGATTTTTTCAAAAAAAAGAATCATTTGTCAAAAACATAATGAATGATCTGTTATCATCAATATATGAAGCATTGGCTCCTCAAGCTTCAAAACTATCATCAGAAATAAGTACCGTATATACTCGTGTATAAGCCGACCCGTGTATAAGCCGACCCCCTACTTTTGCCCCCAAAACCTGGGAAAATCTATTGACTCGTGTATAAGCCGAGGGTGGACTCCAGCACAAGTATACAGCCCCAGCAGTGTGGTATACACCAGTCCCAGAGGTAGGTACAGCAGCCCCAGTGGTAGTATACACGCAGCCCCAGTAGTATATACAGCCCCAGTGGTATATACAGCCCCAGTGGTAGTATAGACGCAGCCCTAGTAGTATATACAGCCCCAGTGGTAGTATACAGGGCCCCAGCAGTATATACAGCCCCAGTGGTTTATACAGCCCCAGTGGTAGTATGCAGGGCCCCAGAGGTATATACAGCCCCAGTGGTAGTATATACAGCCCCAGTGGTAGTATATACAGCCCCAGTGGTAGTATACAGGGCCCCAGCAGTATATACAGCCCCAGTGGTTTATACAGCCCCAGTGGTAGTATACAGGGCCCCAGAGGTATATACAGCCCCAGTGGTAGTATATACAGCCCCAGTGGTAGTATATACAGCCCCAGTGGTAGTATACAGGGCCCCAGCAGTATATACAGCCCCAGTAGTTTATACAGCCCCAGTGCTAGTATACAGGGCCCCAGAGGTATATACAGCCCCAGTGGTAGTATATACAGCCCCAGTGGTAGCATACAGGGCCCCAGCAGTATATACAGCCCCAGAGGTATATACAGCCCCAGTGGTAGTATATACAGCCCCAGTGGTAGTATACAGGGCCCCAGAGGTATATACAGCCCCAGTGGTAGTATATACAGCCCCAGCAGTATATACAGCCCCAGTGGTTTATACAGCCCCAGTGGTAGTATACAGGGCCCCAGAGGTATATACAGCCCCAGTGGTAGTATATACAGCCCCAGTGGTAGTATACAGGGCCCCAGAGGTATATAGCAGCCCCAGCGGTAGTATACAGGGCCCCAGAGGTATATAGCAGCCCCAGCGGTAGTATACAGGGCCCCAGAGGTATATAGCAGCCCCAGCGGTAGTATACAGGGCCCCAGAGGTATATAGCAGCCCCAGCGGTAGTATACAGGTAGCCCCAGTAATGCAGGGCCCCCCAGCGTCTCTCCGGTCACCTGGAAAGGAAACTATACTTATCACAGTGCCGCTGTCCGCGCCCGCTGTCCGCGCCCGCTCGCAGCTGCCGACCGCGATCCTCCATCTTGCGTCTTCCTGTTTCCTGTGCTCGTCGCCGGCAATGACGTCATTCCCTGCGACGAGCACAGGAAACAGGAAGACGCAAGATGGAGGATCGCGGTCGGAAGCTGCGAGCGGGCGCGGACAGCGGGCGCGGACAGCGGCACTGTGATAAGTATAGTTTCCTTTCCAGGTGACCGGAGAGACGCTGGGGGGGCCCTGCATTACTGGGGATGCGGGGGCTGCTGTATACCGATGTATACATCGGTATGTACCGATGTATACATCGGTATACAGCAGTGACTCGCGTATAAGCCGAGGGGGGTACTTTTCAGCCCAATTTTTGGGCTGAAAAACTCGGCTTATACGCGAGTATATACGGTAACTAATAGTAGAGCCAATAAAACTGATAACATGATGAGGGACATTCAACAGAAAAACTAAGGATTAAAGAGGACCTGTCACCCCCCTGGTGCTGTGCTAACTGAATGCAGTACTGAAGGCAGCGTGTCAGCTGCATTCAGGGAAAGGGGTCCCCCATGTCTCTAGCCCCCCTGTAAGTTGTAAAAAAGACTTTATAAAGTTTATGGATAAGGAGTCCAGCGATGACTCATTACTGAGTAAGTCCCTCTGGACTCATCGCTGGACTCCTTATCGATAAACTTTATAAAGTCTTTTCACACAACTTATAGGGGGGCTAGAGACATGGTCGACCCCTTTCCCTCTGAATGCAGCTGACATGCTGCATTCACTACTGCATTCAGTTAGCACAGCACCAGGGGCGTGACAGGTAGTCTTTACCAAAATCCGTACATTCGTTGAGTAGACATATCAATAACAATAATTAATTAAACCACAGCTATTACATAAACATTCTCCAATTCACAAATTAATGAATAAAATAAAAATGCACCAAGATCGAATCCCGTGTGGATCTTGGTGCATTTTTATTTTATTAATTCATTTGTGAATTGGAGAGTGTTTTTGTAATAGGTGTGGTGTTTTAATGAATTATTGTATTGATATGTCTTTTAATAGATGCTATCTACCCTACATGTGTGAAGGGGGCGTTCCCACAGGAAGCACCATCACAATTGAGGGGTGGAAACATATAATGTTGTTGTGTGTATATATATCCTGTTAATACTGCTGTTCTTGATGCCCTGATGAAGTGATAACTGATATCATGAAATCGGTAGGCAAACTACTCATTAAACAGAGTCTTATCGATCACTCTGTTTGTCTTCACTTGGAGGTCAGCGCGGTGTATCTTTGAAACCCAGCACTTTCTGTTAACCCTTTTGGAATTTTTTTTTCTAGAATTAGTTCTAGAAATAAAAAAAATTGGTCTGCGCTGTATTTTTGGTTGCCAGCCAGGTACAACGAGACAGCTGGGGGTTGGTGGCAGTCTGTAGCTGCCAAGTTGTACCTGGCTGGACCAAAAATATAGCGGAGCCCCATGTAATTTTTTTTCTAAAATTAGTTCTAGAAGTAAAACAAAAATGGGCTTCACTGTATTTCTGGTTGTCAGCCAGGTACAACTTGGCAGCTGGGGACTGGTGGCAGTCCATAGCTGCCAAGTTGTACCTGGCTGGACCAAAAATATGGCGAAGCCCCACGTAATTTTTCTTAAATTAATTCTACAAATAAAATGACATGGAGCTTTGCCATATTTTTGGCTGCCAGCGAGGTACAACTTGGAAGCTGGGGGTCTGGAATCCTCAGCGTGGAGTGACCCAAACGTTGTGGGCCCCTCACTCTGCAAATTGCAACCCACAGCCACCCCAGAAAATATTGCATTCATTAGAGGTGCCATTTTCTGGTGTTGTACCCCAACTCTTCCAGCTGCCCTTGTGCTGGTGGCAATACTGGTGGCACACAGGGACTCTCCATATGCGACATGGTGTCCGCTAACAAGTTGAATGGAAAATTAACTCCAATTGTTAGCAGACACGATGTCACAAATGGAGAGCCCCTGTGGGCCTAAACATTGGAGCTCCCCCACAAGTGACCCGATTTTAGAAACTAGACCCCCCAGGGAACTTATCTACATACATGGTGAGCACTTTGAACCCCACAGGTGCTTCACAAATTAATCCGTAAAAATGAAAAAATAAATTTTTTATGGAAAAAAAATGTACTTTTTCATTTTTATGGATCAATTTGTGAAGCACCTGGCGGTTCAAAGTGCTCACTATACATCTAGATACGATCCCTGTGGGGTCTAGTTTCCAAAATGGGTTCACTTAAAGGGAAAGCTCCAATGTTTAGGCACACAGGGGCTCTCCAAACGCAACATGGTGTCCGCTAACAATTTGAATGGAAATCAGCTCAAATTGTTAGTGGACACCATGTTGCATTTGGAGAGCCCCAGTGTGCCTAAACATTGGAGCTCCCCTACAAGTGACCCCATTTTGGAAACTAGACCCCCCAGAGAACTTATCTAGATGGGTAGTGAGCATTTCGAACCCCCAGGTGCTTTACAAATTAATCTGTGAAAATGAAAAAGTACGGTACTTTTTTTTCACAAAAAGTTTCTTTTAGCCTAAATTTTTTCGTTTTCACATGGGCAACAGGATAAAATTCATCCTAAAATTTGTTGGGCAATTTCTCCTGAGTACATCGATACCTCATATGCGGTCATAAACCCCTGTTTGGGCGTACGACAGGGCTCAGAAGGAAATGAGCGCCATTTCACTTTTTAAATGTAAAATTAGCTCCAAAATTCAAATTGCGCTCCTTCCCTTCTGAGCCCTGCCGCACGCCAAAACAGTGGTTTATGACCACATATGAGGCATCGATATACTCGGGAGAAATTGCACAACACAGTTTAAGATCCATTTTATCCTGTTGCCCATGTGAAAATGAAAGAATTGAGGCTAAAAGAACATTTTTGATAAAAAAATTAAAATATCCATTTTTTGTTTCCACATTGCTTTAGTTCCTGTGAAGCACCTGAAGGGTTAATAATCTTCTGGAATGTAGTTTTAAGTAGCTTGAGGGGTGCAGTTTTTGGAATGGTGTCACTTTTGGGTTTTTTCTGACATGTACACCACTCAAATGTGATGTGGTCACTAAAAAAAAATGGTTTTGTACATTTTGGTTGAAAAATTGCTGATGAACTTTGAACCCTTATAACTTCCTAACAAATTTTTTTTTTCCAAAATTGTGCTGATGTGAAGTAGACATGTGGGAAATATTATTTAATAACTATTTTGTGTCACATAACTCTCTGGTTTAGCAGGAAAAAAATTCAAAATGTGAAAATTGCAAAATTTTGAAAATTTTTGCCATATTTTTGATTTTTTCACAAATAAACGCAAAAATTGTCAACCTAAATTTAATACTAGCATGAAGCCCAATGTGTCACGAAAAAAGAATCTCAGAATTGCTAGGATCAGTTGAAGCGTTCCAGAGTTATAACCTCATAAATGGACACTGGTCAGAATTGCAAAAAATGCCAAGGTCTTTAGGGTCAAAATAGGCTGGGTCCTGAAGGGGTTAAAGGGCCAAGGACTTATTGTGGTTAAAACGAACCCTAATTACAGGGAGCCACATATCATACTTGGTACAAATGTAATTGGAAATTGTCTGGATGAAGTGTTGTTTTTACTCCGACAGATTGCAGACACTGCCAATGCTGGGCAGCGGAGAGTTCTACAGAAGGAGATCAGAGCCCTCCTGCGCAGACAACAGGTAACCCTGTCCAGTGGTGAAATTGGTAGGGTACGGGTGACAGACCCGATTCCCATTGTAGTACCCCCAAAACAGTGAAATGATGATCTGGTGTCGGGCAGCAATAGGCCTCAGAGGGCAGGACTACCAGCCAAGAGTAGAGCCCATGTGTTCAGAAGGAAGGTCCACAATCCTGACAGCCAGGGGGGTAGTTGATGTATGCAAGGGAAGGGTACCCGTACACATAATAAACTGTGGAGAGGAAGAGGTCAAACTGCCCAGATATTCCACCATTACCCAGTTGTTCACTGTAGACAACAACTCAATACATACAGTGGAACCCTTGACCCCGCCAGACTCAGCGGAGGACAACAATTCCAAGGGACGGCTGGAGGACTGGTGTCAGGAGCTCCATGTTGAAACTGACTCCACTCCTTCCCCCCAGAAGCACGATGTCTATCGGGTAGTCCAGGAATACGAACTGGTCTTTAGTAAGCATCCGCGTGATTTTGGTAGGTTAAAAGGGGTACACCATCCTATACCCACAGGTATTAAAGAGCAATATAGGCCTGTACCACCAGCTCACTATCAGCGTGCCAAGGAAATGTTGCAGGATATGAAGGACGCAGGCAGGGGCGGACCTACCGCATGTGCAGCCGGTTCAATGAACCTGGGCCCCAAGCGGTAGGGGGTCCCCAAGGTCCAGAGCTGTTCACAAGGCTAATTTGCATGATGTGGAGCTGGCGCGAGCGCAGCGGAGGGTCCAGGGCCTGCCTGCAGGGGTGCGCTGCCTCTCCGCACCCCCCGGGGCCCCCTGAAGTTGACCCTGTGTCTTCCCAGGGGCGGCGACGTGACACGCAGCAGTGTGTGATGAGGTCATCGTCACTCTGCAACCTCCTCACACACTGCTGGACTGGTGACTCACAGCCGGAGGAGGAGGCCTGGATGCTGCAGTCGCGGGAGTGGTGAGTCCTGAGCAGTGAATGTCTGTGTGTGTGTGTCAGTGTGTGTGTCAGTGTTGTGTGCATAGTGCATCCTTTCTCCCTCCTGTCCGACTGCTTCTATGTTAGCCTGAACTAAGGCTGGTTTCACATTTGCGTTTGTGACTGCATGCGGAGGGCATGGAGATGCAAACGCAGTGCAAACACAGCCATACTGATTTGAATGCAGTGGAGAATCTCCGCATGCGTTCACATCAGTATGCAGCCGGCCAGCCAATCAGCTGTCTTGGTGGTGGCTGGGAGGCAGAGATCAGGGGCAGAGATCTCCTCCTCCCGTCCGCCGCTGATCTCCTGACGGTGTTGGCAGGGAAGAAACAGCTGATCTGACAGCTGTTTAAATCACCCGCGCTGACACCGAAGAGGTGATGTTGGCGCGGGAGATTTAAACAGCTGTCAGATCAGCTGTTTCTCTCCGCCGACACTGCCGGGAGATTAGCGGCGACCAGGAGAGGAGTTCAGCGGCTGGTCCAGCTGATCTCCTGGTGGCCTCCGCTGATGTCCCGGGAGAGATTTCAAAGAGATCTGCTGCGTTCTCCTGCGCTGTCATGCGGAGGACACTGCGGATCCATTGACTCCCATGCATTGTTTGTGCGCTTGCGGGAACTTGGAGATAAAAAAAAGCTCCAGCGAATGCACAAAAAATGCAACAGTGCAGTCAAACGCAGGTACTATGCGTTCCCATGTTAAACATAGGAACGCAGTGCGCATGCGTTTGGCTGCGTCTGGTACGCTGCGGTTTCAAGTGTGAAACCACCCTAACACTTTCGCTTTCATTATCTCCTCCTGACCTGCTGAAGCAGTCGGACAGGAAGGAAAAAGGCTGCTCTGTGCACATAAAACTGAACTGGAGGGAGGTAAGAGACAGTGCAGAAGGAAGGAGAGGAAACTCATGCCCCCCTCCCTTGTGAGGGAGAAAGGGGAGAGGAGGCACAGGGCTCCCTCCCCTGTGAGGGAGAAAGGGGAGAGGAGGCACAGGGCTCTCTCCCCTGAGAGGGAGAAAGGGGAGAGGAGGCACAGGGCCCCCTCCTCCCCTGTGAGGGGGAGAGGAGACACAGGGGCCCCAGCTGTGAGGGAGAGGGGTATATGAGACACAGGGGTCCCCTTGAGGAGGAAAGAAGACAGGTTGGAGTGGCTGGTGAGAGGAGACACAGGCCCCCCTATGAGGGAGAGAAGACAGCTGAGGTGGTGGGGAGAGGAGACACAGAGCCCCCCTGTTAGAAGAGGTGGAGAGAGGCACATCTCCCAGGGGAGAGAGGCACAGTGCTCGGGGGGAGAGACTTTGGCTTTGTGTGTGTGTGTGTGTGTGCTATACAGTGGTGCTGTGTGTGTGTTATGCAGTGGTGCTGTGTTTGTGTTATGCAATGGCGCTGTGTGTGTTATGTAGTGGCACTGTGTGTGTTATACAGAGGCGCTGTATGTTATACTGAGTCCTGTCACACTTATAGCTGCCTGCTTGTGCTCCCGAACAAATGGGGGACATGTACAAAGATGTCCAGAGCCTGGGGATCAACCTCCATCGTAGTGATTCTTTTCTCAGCCTCCTCCCTCCATGTGGAAGAAGCACCCAAGTCCAAGTTCTGATGCTGTCAGAGATACCCTATGCTGTATGCCACTGACACACTGCATTTACTGACACCGAGAAGATTTACTGACACACTTGCATGCCATGTACTAACATTGGCATTCTGCAAGTACTCACACACTGGCCAGACTAAAGGCACTGTTACATGGCACGATATCGCCGGTGATATCGCTGCAAAGTCACGGGTTGAGCGATGTTGAAACGACATCGCAAGTGTGTCATTACGTGTAAATGCACGATTCAACTACGTTAAATTGCTGGATCGGAGTTGACAGGTTTATGAACATGTTCTTAAACCTGGCGATGTCGTTCAAGCAATCTGGTACCATTGTACTGTGTGACACCGCGATAACGATGTTGTTCACGACTTCGCCTATTCACAGCAATGATCAGGTATGGTTCGTTGGGTTGTGCCAGCGATACCTGCTCACTACATCGTTGGTGTGTCGTCCACGATATCTAGACGAGTGAAA
>JARQOC010000001.1:62328485-62430904 GCA_033576535.1 Allobates femoralis
ACCCGGTTTCAAATCATTTCACAGTTGACCATCTTAAAAAACGGTGGAGGAGCTGCCGGGACCAGCATAAGAAGCAGTACCGGCAGTACTCAGAGAGACAACCGGGAGCCGCTCCATTGCTCAACCACTACCACTTTTATGACCGGCTGTCCTTCCTTCACCCGGTGGCCCGTATGCCAAGGTATGTGTCTGCAGCACTGTTGTGTACATTTAGTATTATTTATTAATATATACATTAGGTTCCATTTCGGCTCTGTGGGTAGCAGAGTATACACGTGGCTCTGTGGGTAGCAGAGTATACAGGCGGGTCTGTGGGTAGCAGAGTATACAGGCGGGTCTGTGGGTAGCAGAGTATACAGGCGGGTCTGAGGTAGCAGAGTATACAGGCGGGTCTGAGGTAGCAGAGTATACAGGCGGGTCTGTGGGTAGCAGAGTATACAGGCGGGTCTGAGGTAGCAGAGTATAAAGACGGCTCTGTGGGTAGCAGAGTATACAGGCGGGTCTGTGGGTAGCAGAGTATACAGGCGGGTCTGAGGTAGCAGAGTATACAGGCGTCTCTGTGGGTAGCAGAGTATACAGGCGGGTCTGAGGTAGCAGAGTATAAAGACGGCTCTGTGGGTAGCAGAGTATACAGGCGGGTCTGTGGGTAGCAGAGTATACAGGCGGGTCTGAGGTAGCAGAGTATAAAGACGGCTCTGTGGGTAGCAGAGTATACAGGCGGGTCTGTGGGTAGCAGAGTATACAGGCGGGTCTGTGGGTAGCAGAGTATACAGGCGGGTCTGTGGGTAGCAGAGTATACAGGCGGGTCTGTGGGTAGCAGAGTATACAGGCGGGTCTGAGGTAGCAGAGTATACAGGCGGGTCTGTGGGTAGCAGAGTATACAGGCGGGTCTGTGGGTAGCAGAGTATACAGGCGGCTCAGTGGGTAGCAGAGTATATAGGTGATGAGAATAGGGTTAATAGATGGTGCTACAGTGTTGGGGCGTGCTAGAGGGAGCAGAGATCCGATTACTGCCATCATTACTGACCTTATTAAAGATAGCGGCCGCAGCTAAATGACATCATGGCAAAGGTAAACATGGGGTGTGGTTAGCTGCAGGAGGTTAGTGAGAGGTGTGGGTTGTTTGGCAGAGGGCGTGGTGTGGGCGTGGTGAGCGCGGCTCCCGCGTCAGATACGCTGCGAGCGCGGAACCGCGGCACATCTCCAGGAGCAGAGGACGTGTCCGGTACGTCCGTAGCCCCCGGCCTCCCCGTTGTCCGCACACACAGCCCCGCTGTGACCTCTGCAGTGTCACAGGCCCCGGCGGGCGGCTGTCATCTCCTCCTGACACTGACCTCCTCCTGATTTGATTGTCTGTGTTGTCCCCCCCCCGCTGTCAGCATCAGTGATCTGCTAAGACCTGTGGGTGCACAGACGGGGGAAGTACAAATGCCAGCATGCCGGGGCGGATTGGGCGCTGTGAGGGGCGCAGGTCTTGCTGTGAGCGGAGGGCGCGGGGGCCGCTCGAGAAAACGCTATAGCGGCTGTGTGAGTTAAGCGTCTGCGGCTCGCGAAGGCGCATACGCGTCTCCGCTCGCAGTGACGCTAAGGAGTTTGGGATTCGGCTACAGTGCCGGAATTTCAAACTCCCGATTATATAAATATATTATATATATATATATTGTATACCTTTCAACCCCTTCCCTGCTTTATATAGATGATATAAGCTAAAAGTTTTGTGAATTAAGTATGTCAAGTTAAAAGTGAAGTCAGGGGGACTTTTTTTTTTCATGTGAACCATTGGTGTTATTGATCGTCTAGATTAGATGGGATGGGGGGGGGGGGGGTGGTAATCAGGGGGTGAAAAATTATGTATTAGTATGGAATTAGCAAAGAAAGTCACGTATTCCTTTATGTTATGTACAGTTGGTTATTATTTCATAATAATAACAAATATCTGATTAAGAATACACAGATACACAGAGTCTAAAAAGCGTGCAACTTAATGTTTGACCTATGTTTTTGTTTCCAAATGCAATGCATTCACCAAATTTTTTTTTACTTTACCCACAGAGAAGCTTACTACAGAGGGCGGCGTGCTGCTAATCCTCCACCTCCAAACAGAAGGCGGCGTGGAGTAAACCCACCACCACCACCACGGCCGGCGCCACCACCACCACCGCCGTCGCCGCCGCCACCACCACCACCAGCATCGCCGCCAGCAGCGCCAGGGCCAGCACCACCACCGCCGCCACCAGCGGCCGTGCCAGCACCACCACCGCCGGCACCAGCGGCAGGGCCATCAACACCACCACCGCCGTCCCCGCCACCACCACCACCACCACACGCCACCAGCGGCAGGGTCCGCACCACCACCGCCCCCACCAGCGGCAGGGCCATCAACACCACCACCGCCGTCCCCGCCACCACCACCACCGCCACCAGCGGCAGGGTCCGCACCACCACCGCCCCCACCAGCGGCAGGGCCAGCACCACCACCGCCACCACCAGCGGCATGGCCAGCACCACCACCGCCACCACCAGCGGCAGGGCCAGCACCACCACCGACGCCACCAGCGGCAGGCCCAGCTTATGGTCCGATCCCGGGGTCAGCACATTTAAGTGTGCAACAGAGTAATGCTGACTTTGCCCGCAGTATTATACCATTCATGGATAATATTCCATTTGACAGGCTACTGCGGGCAAGGTCAGCATTACAGATAGTGCTGGAAGCCTGTCAGCCAAATAACGACCCGGTGATGTGTTCCAATATTTGGATGGGTGGAAAATAAACTCTAACAGGCTAGGCAGGCCCACAACACGGGACAGCCATGTCCCACCCCACAGGGCTTTGCCTCACTGCCAGTGGCCAGCTAACAGGGACCTACCACCGTTCCCTACACCTGTTCAGAGGATCCACCCTGAAGGGTTCGGCCAGGCCATACGTGGGGCCCTTGACCTTTTGCAGGACGGACAGCCCACCTACCAGGACCTGTAGGGCTCCATTTGTTGTTGTTGATGTTGTTACCTTAATTGTAAAAGGTAGTATTTTTTGGAATGTCCAAACAGTGCTGCCATTTTTTTTTTTTAAACACAGTTTTAAAAACCAGCTTTGTGTCTGTATTTTTTCAAGGAATGAATGTGGAGTTATTTTTGTGGTTGGGCTTCAAGTCATCATAATTATTATAATTATTTATTTATATAGCGCCCATAGGTTCCATGGCGCTTTACATGAGGAAAAGGTAGAGAAGGACAAGTACAATAAACATAGACAATAAGGTCATATAGGTACAATAGTAGAGGACCCTGTACGTGTGGGCTCACATTCTACGAGGGGTGGGTGGGGATACAATAGGGTGGGGAAGGTGTCGGTCGTGGGGCGTGTAGCGGGGTCTCATGGCAGGTTGTAGGCCTGTCGGAAGAGGTGAGTCTTTAGAAGTATCTTTAAGGTTCAGAGGGTAGGCGACTGACTGATGAGGTGGGGCAGGGAGTTCCATAGCATGGCGGATTACCGGGAGAAATCCTGTATGCGGTTGTGGGAAGAGGAGATGAGGGTGGACTGTAGGACAAGTTCTTGGGATGAACGCAGGTTGCGTGAGGGATGGTATCGGGAGATCAGGTCGGAGATGTATGGTGGGGATAGGTTGTGTAAGGCTTTGAATGTCATGGTCAGTGTTTTAAAGTGAGCTCTCTGTGGGCCGGAGGGGCCAGTGAACGGCTTGGCAGAGGGGGTAGGCAGGGGAGTAGCGTGAGGACAGATGTATTAGTCGGGCAGCAGAGTTTAGTATAGATTGGAGAGGTGCAAGAGAGTTGGCAGGGAGACCTATGCGAAGGAGGTTGCAGTAGTCAAGGCGGGAGATGATGAGGGCATTTATGAGTGTTTCAGCAGTGTCAGGATTGAGGAACGACCGAATTGGTTAAATATTTTTGAGTTGGAGTCACAGGGACTTGGTTAGGGACTACAGGTGGGGCTTGAAGGAGAGGGAGGAGTCAAGGATTACCCCGAGACATTTGGCGTGGGGGACAGGAGGAGGAGCATCATTAGCAAGTACTTTACGGCCCGCATGGCGCATGAAGTCACCTTGGTTACTAAGTGTCAAATCATGACTCCACATACAACTGTTGCTGACAAACAGTGCCTGTGTTTGGGGGGTTACTTTCTGCCTCGCTATGGCAACAAGACTATGAACACACATGTGAGAGGCTGGGACGTCTACATGCTACACATCGCGTCTACGCGTTTTGTATGGAGCGTACAGTGGGACCCTTCAACAGGCTCCAGCAGGATGATAGTCCAAGCAACGCCCACGATGCAGGCATAGGATTGGTGCCTGGAAAAATTAGCCCAATGGGCTGTTTCCCATTTTTGGTATAAATGTAGGCCTAAGGGCCATAAAAAGCTTGTTAGCCAGTGTGTCTCCCAAACCATGATAAGCTTGTTAGCCTGGGTGGCTCCAAAAATTAGCCCAAGGGGCTGTATCCCATTTTTGGTATAAATGTAGGCCTAAGGGCCATAAAAAGCTTGTTAGCCAGGGTGTCTCCCAAAGCATGATAAGCTTGTTAGCCTGGGTGGCTCCAAAAATTAGCCCAAGGGGCTGTATCCCATTTTTGGTATAAATGTAGGCCTAATGGCCATAAAAAGCTTGTTAGCCAGGGTGTCTCCCAAAGCATGATAAGCTTGTTAGCCTGGGTGGCTCCAAAAATTAGCCCAAGGGGCTGTATCCCATTTTTGGTATAAATGTAGGCCTAAGGGCCATAAAAAGCTTGTTAGCCAGGGTGTCTCCCAAAGCATGATAAGCTTGTTAGCCTGTGTGGCTCAAAAAATTAGCCCAAGGGGCTGTTTCCCATTTTTGGTATAAATGTAGGCCTAAGGGCCATAAAAAGCTTGTTAGCCAGTGTGTCTCCCAAACCATGATAAGCTTGTTAGCCTTGGTGGCTCCAAAAATTAGCCCAAGGGCTGTTTCCCATTTTTGGTATAAATGTAGGCCTAAGGGCCATAAAAAGCTTGTTAGCCAGGGTGTCTCCCAAAGCATGATAAGCTTGTTAGCCTGGGTGGCTCCAAAAATTAGCCCAAGGGGCTGTATCCCATTTTTGGTATAAATGTAGGCCTAAGGGCCATAAAAAGCTTGTTAGCCAGGGTGTCTCCCAAAGCATGATAAGCTTGTTAGCCTGGGTGGCTCCAAAAATTAGCCCAAGGGGCTGTTTCCCATTTTTGGTATAAATGTAGGCCTAAGGGCCATAAAAAGCTTGTTAGCCAGGGTGTCTCCCAAAGCATGATAAGCTTGTTAGCCTGGGTGGCTCCAAAAATTAGCCCAAGGGGCTGTATCCCATTTTTGGTATAAATGTAGGCCTAAGGGCCATAAAAAGCTTGTTAGCCAGGGTGTCTCCCAAACCATGATAAGCTTGTTAGCCTTGGTGGCTCCAAAAATTAGCCCAAGGGGCTGTTTCCCATTTTTGGTATAAATGTAGGCCTAAGGGCCATAAAAAGCTTGTTAGCCAGGGTGTCTCCCAAAGCATGATAAGCTTGTTAGCCTGGGTGGCTCCAAAAATTAGCCCAAGGGGCTGTATCCCATTTTTGGTATAAATGTAGGCCTAAGGGCCATAAAAAGCTTGTTAGCCAGGGTGTCTCCCAAAGCATGATAAGCTTGTTAGCCTGGGTGGCTCAAAAAATTAGCCCAAGGGGCTGTATCCCATTTTTGGTATAAATGTAGGCCTAAGGGCCATAAAAAGCTTGTTAGCCAGGGTGTCTCCCAAAGCATGATAAGCTTGTTAGCCTGTGTGGCTCAAAAAATTAGCCCAAGGGGCTGTTTCCCATTTTTGGTATAAATGTAGGCCTAAGGGCCATAAAAAGCTTGTTAGCCAGGGTGTCTCCCAAAGCATGATAAGCTTGTTAGCCTGGGTGGCTCCAAAAATTAGCCCAAGGGGCTGTATCCCATTTTTGGTATAAATGTAGGCCTAAGGGCCATAAAAAGCTTGTTAGCCAGGGTGTCTCCCAAAGCATGATAAGCTTGTTAGCCTTTGTGGCTTAAAAAATTAGCCCAAAGGGCTTAATAAAGTCTATTTATAAATAAAGCAGGGCGCTTGGCCCATTGCATATTATTGCTTGGACTAGGAGCATAGAAGAAGCAAGGCCAACTATGCAGTCCTAGGCTTGGTGCCTCAAAAAATTAGCCCAAAGGGCTTAATAAAGTATTTTTTTACATAAAGCAGGGCGCTTGGCCCATAGCATATTATTGCTTGGACTGGGTGCCGAATCAAATCAACAGAGCTACGGGACTTGTCATTAATTCCTGTCAAAAATGGGCATATTGTTAACAGCGCAATATCCCAATCATATTAATTATGATTAGGTTAATCTAGGATTGTGTACTGTCGTCAGGAGGGCTTAGGAACTGTGATGATATCCAATCCTTGTTGAATTTAATTAGAGTGAGCCTGTCGGCATTTTCTGTGGTGAGGCGGGACCTTCTATCAGTGACTATACCCCCAGCGGCACTGAAAACACGCTCTGATGTCACACTAGCAGCTGGGCATGCCAGCACCTCCAAGGCATACAATGACAGCTCAGTCCAAGTGTGCAGCTTGGAAACCCAGTAATTAAAGGGTACAGAAGGGTCGGTTAGGAAGCTGGTACTGTCACTGAGATACTGCTGCACCATGTTGGACAATTGTTGTCTCCTACTCAAGGTCACCGTAGGCAAATTACGTTCTTGATTGGAAGGTCTGTTGAACATCGCCCAGTTGGCGGACATCTTACCCCCACCTCTTCTTGTCATTGATGGCGTTTGTGTCCCAACCAAAGGCTGCTGTTGGAAAGAGCTGGTTCTTCGATGTATAGCGGATTCAGACGGTGATATTGCCAGCAAAATATCAAGAAGAACCCTCTTTACATGATCCATCGTTAAACCCCTGGATGAGTGCGACAGCAGCGACTGAAATTTGTCTTTGTACCGTGGGTCCAAAAACGTTGACAACCAGTAGAGGTCGCTGTCATAGATGTGTATGACGCGTGGATCTTTGGAGACACATTGACACATTACTTCAGCCATGTGTGCTAAGCTGCAAAGACTCATCTCCTCGGTTACAACAGAATGAAGATCACTACGCGTCGTGGCCTCTAAATCGGTGTCCGCCTCCTCCTCTTCAGCCCACCCATGCTGTACCGACATAAACGTAGGGTTGGGAGTCCCATCAGGGTTCACATCAGTACCAGAGAAAAATAAATCTTCTTCATCATCACCCTCATCACCATCTTCCTGAACCAATGTAGCCTGCTGATATTGGCTAGGGTGGCTAGGATCAGCGATGTTCAATTCTGGCTCCATAGCCATCCGCTGTGCTCTCAAAGCATCTGTTTTGAGATTCAATAGGGATTCTTGGAGCAGGCAGAGCATGGGGATGGTGAGACTTATAATCGACTGATCCCCACTGACAAGTTTGGTACAGTATTCGAAGTTATCCAGCAACTCGCAAAGGTCAGCGATCCAGACCCACTCGAAAGTAGTGATGTGTGTGGTATGACTTCCAGGTTGACGGGCATGTTGCAGCTGAAATTCCGCTATTGCCTTCTGCTGCTCATTAAACCTTGCCAGCATATGGAAGGTGGAGTTCCATCGCGTAGGCATGTCGCAAATTAGCCTGTGTTTCGGCAAGTTAAATTGGATTTGAAGGGCAGAAAGACTTGCAGTTGCTGTGGACGAATGTCTAAAGTGGGCGCAAATTCGCCTCACCTTATCCAGTAGCTCAGATAACTCTGGGTATATTTTGAGGAATTTCTGAACTACCAGGTTCAGGACATGAGCCATGCAAGGCACATGTACAAGTTTACCGTGCTTTATTGCCGCCACAAGTTTTGCACCATTATCGCTCACAACTAGACCTGGTTGTAGTTCCAGTGGGGCCAGCCACTCATCAGTCTGTTGCTTGAGACCTTTCCACAACTCTGTTGCAGTGTGACGTGTGTCACCTAGGCAGATAAGCTTCAGAAGAGCCTGTTGTCGCCTTGCAGAAGCAGTACTGCAAAGCTCCCAACTCGGACGTGATGGTGCTTGAGGCTCAGCAGTGGACAAGGAAGTGGCAGAAGCAGATTGGGCACTGGACATATATGAGGAGGCAGACACCCGGAATGATGTTGGGCCCGCTATTCGTGGAGTTGGAAGTATGTCAGATGGTACAGTTTTAGAAGTTGGGACACTCTCCACCAGGTTGATCCAGTGAGCCGTTAGTGAAATGTATCTGCCCTGTCCACAACTACTTGTCCACGTGTCCGTAGTTAGGTGGACTTTGGCGGTGACAGCATTTGTTAAAGCACGTTTTAAGTTGTTAACCACGTGCTGGTGTAAGGCGGGAACGGCACTACGTGAGAAAAAGTACCGGCTGGGTACAGAGTATCGTGGTGCTGCCTCAGCCATCAACTCCCGAAAAGACTCTGTACCCACAAGCCTAAACGGCAGCATTTCCACAGCTAACAACTTGGCTATTTTCGCTGTCACTTTTTGGGAATATGGGTGTGTCGGTTGGAACTTCCGCTGTCTTTCATACAGCTGTGGCACAGGCAACTGCACGTTTGGACCAGACTGACAAGAGGATTGACTACTGTCATGTCTGTCTTGTAAAGCACCTTGGGAGGAGTACGCTTGAGCAGGAGCTGAAACCTGAACACTTGCTGGTGAAGGATGTATCTGAGGTGGCCTGGAAGTGTTTGGATCAGAAGGCACTGATTTTGAACCCTGATAGGGTGCCCACTGAATTGGGTGCTTAAGAGACATATGCTTGCGCATACTGCTGGTGCTCTGGTTTCCTTTTACCGTGCCTCTGCTAAGCCTTGCCTGGCACATCTTACAGATAACCATATTTGGTAATGTTGGGCTATCCTTAAAAAATTTCCACACACTGGCTGTTCGTCCTTTATTTTTAATTGGAGGAAGAGGAGGATGACTCTGTTCAACACCAACTGTGGACACATTTTGGGCAACTGTGTTTGCAGTTTGTGCAACAGTTGGCACAGTTTGTGCCACAGTTGACGCTATTTGGGCAACTGTTCTCACAGTTTGTGTTCTGGAGACAGTACGCCTTTGTGATTTTGCCAGTGGTACATAGCCACTTTCGTCCTCCTGGCTGCTCTCTTGGCTATGCAATTCAGCAATCCAGGTAGGATCTGTGGTGTCATCATCCACCCCTTCCAGTTCAAAGGATTCTGGATAAACTGACTGAGCAGGCTGGCCAGATGAGATGTGTGTCTCATCATCCTCATCATCATCCACCTCCTGAGATACTGTTTGCATTTCGTGAAAGTGTCTTTCCTCAGGACGCGCTACTTCCAAACTTTGGCCATGAGTAGACATTTCGTCTACTTCAAGTATCTCGTCAGGCAGTGACAAAGAAACCCCTTGATAAGAACCGAATAAGTCATCCGAGTGACCAAGGTCCATATTCAAATTTTCCTCTGGCTGCCGATGGGTTGAGGCAATATGACGACTTTGAGGATTGGATGGCGCTGCATTGTCTGTAGCGACACTAGAATGTCTTGCCACGGATGATTGCGTACTGCAAGAACCAGTGGTCGAGGGCGTCTGAGCCATCCAAGATGTTATCTTGTCATGCTCATCCGGCCTCAACACACGTTTTCTTTGAGTACTGGGATTTCTAGGTAGAAAAAAGGACGTTCTATCAATCCTAGGCTGTGTACTTGTACCAGTGCCTTCTTGGGCAAGACTGCTGCGGCCACGAGCTCGTCCCTGTCCCTTTGCAACATCCTTTTTGGTAATTGTTTTTTTTTGAGACATTGTAGACGAATGCACAGTCACCAAGTTGGAGTTAGGTGTTGCTGTATGCGTCACTTGCTGGCGGGGTAAGTGTGCGCGCTCACACTTGGCAGTGAAGCCGCACACTACACTCCCTAAAAAAATTAGTTTCAAGTGCGCACAGCCACCGAGATGTGGTTAGGTTAGCTGAATGCGTCACTCGCTGGCGGGGTAAGTGTGCGCTCTCACACTTGGCAGTGAAGCCGCACACTACACTCCCTAAAAAAATTGGTTTGAAGTGCGCACAGCCACCGAGATGTGGTTAGGTTAGCTGAATGCGTCACTTGCTGGCGGGGTAAGTGTGCGCTCTCACACTTGGCAGTGAAACCGCACACTACACTCCCTAAAAAAATTGGTTTGAAGTGCGCACAGCCACCGAGATGTGGTTAGGTTAGCTGAATGCGTCACTTGCTGGCGGGGTAAGTGTGCGCTCTCACACTTGGCAGTGAAACCGCACACTACACTCCCTAAAAAAATTGGTTAGAAGTGCGCACAGCCACCGAGATGTGGTTAGGTTAGCTGAATGCGTCACTTGCTGGCGGGGTAAGTGTGCGCGCTCACACTTGGCAGTGAAGCCGCACACTACACTCCCTAAAAAAATTGGTTTGAAGTGCGCACAGCCACCGAGATGTGGTTAGGTTAGCTGAATGCGTCACTTGCTGGCGGGGTAAGTGTGCGCTCTCACACTTGGCAGTGAAGCCGCACACTACACTCCCTAAAAAAATTGGTTTGAAGTGCGCACAGCCACCGAGATGTGGTTAGGTTAGCTGAATGCGTCACTTGCTGGCAGGGTAAGTGTGCGCTCTCACACTTGGCAGTGAAGCCGCACACTACACTCCCTAAAAAAATTGGTTTGAAGTGCGCACAGCCACCGAGATGTGGTTAGGTTAGCTGAATGCGTCACTTGCTGGCGGGGTAAGTGTGCGCTCTCACACTTGGCAGTGAAGCCGCACACTACACTCCCTAAAAAAATTGGTTTGAAGTGCGCACAGCCACCGAGATGTGGTTAGGTTAGCTGAATGCGTCACTTGCTGGCGGGGTAAGTGTGCGCTCTCACACTTGGCAGTGAAGCCGCACACTACACTCCCTAAAAAAATTGGTTTGAAGTGCGCACAGCCACCGAGATGTGGTTAGGTTAGCTGAATGCGTCACTTGCTGGCGGGGTAAGTGTGCGCTCTCACACTTGGCAGTGAAGCCGCACACTACACTCCCTAAAAAAATTGGTTTGAAGTGCGCACAGCCACCGAGATGTGGTTAGGTTAGCTGAATGCGTCACTTGCTGGCGGGGTAAGTGTGCGCTCTCACACTTGGCAGTGAAGCCGCACACTACACTCCCTAAGGTGGAGTACGTGCTAGCAGCAACACACTGGTCTGCCACAGAAAAAATAACGCTCTATGGCTTATTAGGAACAAAAATCGATCTGGTGCAAAAACAAAAAGGAAACAGCACCTCAGCTAAGCCTCTGACTGCAGCTGTTAGCAAAGCTGAGTGAGTAAGCTAAGCTATGAGGTCCGTCCTGTGTGCACTCTAAGGCTTCTCCTTCCTTCCCTCCCTGCCTGCCTGCCTACACAGCACTACTCCGTCCTCCTCCTAGCTCTCAGAAGAGCTTTTTGGGTTAATAAAAGGAATCTTCTCTACACTGACAATCCCTGATCTGCTCCAGCATATATCTCTCTCTCCCTATACTAGGTCAGATCGTCTCAGGAATGTGCCCAAAATGGCGGGGACAAGCCTTATATACTGCCTTGCCTGTCATAGATGACATAGGCATGACGCTGGACAGCAGCCAATCATAGTCCTGACACAACCAACTTTGCTATGCCATTACTGACTATGATTGGCTATCTTCACAAGTTTTCTGACCTAACACGCACGCTGTGCTGACTCGGAACATAACAGATTCTGTATTCCACAGTCCGAATCCCGAATACAGTATACAGGACTCGGATTCGTAGACTCGTAGGACTCGGAATCGTAGACTCGCTCAGACTCGCTGCTGACAGCGGGTATCTGTGACGAGTCAAGCTTATTGCCATTGAATTCCATTGGACTCGTCACTGTGCGAGTCCAAGCTGGGAGATTCGCCGAGTAACGAGTCCTGCGAGTACCTTCAGAATCGCCGAGTCCCGAGTCCTAGCGAGTAGACTCGCCCATCCCTACGCGTCATACAACAGCGCCCCGGCCACCCGGAAATGACGCGTCCCGGCATCACATGACCGTGACATCGCGGGCGCGAGATTCTGAATCGTGCCCGCGCTAGGAAGTTTGAAATAACGCCCATTAGGGCGTAATACAGCGGCACAGGGGTACCGCCTAGCAGACAAGGAGGCTTGGGAATGCCCCACTGCCATGGATTTAGTAAGTTTACAAACAACTTTATTGCACTTTCATATTTGACAAAAACCTCACAAAGGGATGTGTAGGACTGTATTGTAATGCTGCAGGGACATGTATTTAGAGCTTAGAAGGGTGATTTGGGGTGACAGGTTCCCTTTAAGTGTAGTATTGGACAGCAGAAGGCAGGCTGTTACCACAAAAACATCAGGGAAAACTGACTTTTATTTTTATTTTTGGGTGGTATTATGGAGCTAGTCACTGGCTCCTTTAAATTGTCCCTGCTCAAGCATCTCTCCCTCCCTACTCTACACTAACGTAGTATACACTAGAAGTAGCCCTGAAAAGGGCTTTTGTGTTATAAAGAAGCCTAAAAACTCTTCCTAGCAGTTCAGTAATCTCTCCCTATGCTTCTCCAATGCTAGCTCCAAATGCAATGTGCGCAAAATGGTGGCCGCTGGGCTTAAATAGACCCTATGACCCTGGGCGGCCAGCCAATCACAGTAATGCCACAACCAAGATGTCTGCGTCATTACCGTGATTGGTTAAGAAGCCCATCATGATCAGTGGCTGCAAAGGAGGTGCCAAAACTGCAGGGCGATATATCTGAATGTCTGACTGGTTCCCTTTAAGCCTCTCCACGCAATTTAAATAATTGTAATCAAAATTAGGATAGGCCAATCAGTAAACCGGCAGCTATCTTGTTTGATTTTCCCATACACAGGAATTCCTGTGTTTTTATGAGCCATTGCCAGACTTCTCTTGAAGTGGCTTATCTCTGCAAAAACACTTGTGCATGCCCTCATCATCTCCCACCTCTACTGCTGCAACCTCCTGCTCTCTGACTTCTCCTCTAGCACTCTTGCACCCTACAATCTATCCTAATCTCTGCTGCCCATTTTTATCCCCACTATTCCCTAGTTTATCCTCTTTGCAAAGGCCTTCACTGTCTCCTCATTGCCCAAAGGCTCCAGTTCAAAACGCTAACCATGACATACAAAGCCATCCACAACCTGTCCCCTCCATATATACCGCCCCAGGGTATGGGAACTCGGATGTCTGGGCACTGAGCTTCGGTGGGGGATTTCACTGTTGGCCTGCACAGAACCGTGGCCTCAAGGGGGAGACAGCCTCCAATTAAGGGGTTGCAGTCTTTATCATGTGACGCCACTTGTAGTGCCTGGTGACTAGACACTAGTGCTGCCACCATCCTCCAGAGGGTGGTGGTATTGAGGCTAGGGTGGAGCAGCTCCTGACCGGTAGAGCTAATCCTCCGGGCAGTATTACCTGATGCCGGCACGAAGCAAACCTTTGAGAAAAGTCAATGAAGCAGGACAGAGACACAGAGGCACTTCACTCTTCCAGGTACTTTACTCGTAAGAAGAAACTAAACAAGATGGTGGTACAGTTCACAGTACTCCAGCAGGACGGCCGGCCAGGTAGTCACAGCAGAATGCAGAATCTGTGGAAGTCTCTGATGGCACCTTCTTGGATATACCCTTGTCCTGTCCCTTCTCTCTCTTCTTGTAGTCTGCTTCTTGGGCAGTAGTATGTCCCAGGGGATAAACACCCTGAGAACGTCTTCAGAGCCGGGACGAGTACAGTCGGAGGGTGAACACTCCAGGCCGTGTTGTCAGACCTGTGCACTCCAGGTGTACAAGTCAGGACCTTTCTGTCTCAACTACGTCTTTCTCTAGCCCTCTTTTGAAGCCCCTTTCTCTCTCTGGTAAACTCCCCTTCTCCGTCTTTCCTCGGGGAAGACACTCCTGAAGACTCCATGTGTGTTCCACCTTGCTCCTCTCACTAACTTGGGACCTCCCCCGGTTGTATTTGTGGGAGTGTTTTGGGATCTGATCCTTCCACAGTGTTCTGCATTCTACTTGCGACAGGGACAACCACACGCGTATCATTGTGTGCAGTACCCCACTTGTGATGCCTGACCAGTGGAGTGCCACACATACATCTGTTACATGGTCTCCTGGTACCTACCTGTATGAAACCTGTTATCCTCTCAAGATCTCATTCTCTGCTCCCCTCTTATCTCTTCTTCTTACAACCACATACACGATTTCTCTCATGTATCCTCCATACACTGGCACACTCTACCCAACATATCAGACTCTCACCTACTATGGAAACCTTCAAAAGGAACCTAAAAATTCGCGTCTACTGACAAGCCTAGAATCTGCAATAAGCCTCAGTCTACTGAACCACCGCATGACCAGCTCTACCCTCACCTTCTGTATCTTTGCTCATCCCTTGTAGACTATGAGCCCTCACAGGCAGGGTCCTTTCCTATCACCTACTGTAATCCTCACCCATCCTCCTTCACCCTGCTGGCCGAACATGTCCATATTGGCTGGTTCAGTCATTGTTAATCTAATGTATATGGGGGCTTTAAAACAAAGGAATACAGGTAATACTATTATCTTTGCACCCCACACTTCTACACTGTTCCTGGTGGG
Organism: Allobates femoralis; assembly: GCA_033576535.1. Classification (NCBI taxonomy): domain Eukaryota; kingdom Metazoa; phylum Chordata; class Amphibia; order Anura; family Aromobatidae; genus Allobates; species Allobates femoralis. Next base: position 62,343,068 of record JARQOC010000001.1, read on the forward strand.
TAACCGGATCGAAATATATGACAAAGTGTATGGATGGGATCGCATGCTCAGTAAGGAAGCGGAGGTAAACTCCATGGGTTATTTGCTTGTTTATCCCACCTTATTGTATACTGGAAGATTTTTGGCATAATTTGTTTCCAGGGATTATCATACTGAGGTGAGCAGAAAGTTTGTAGAAAGTAAAGGCATAAATTGAAGTAGTCTTGGTAGGGAAAGAACATTATATGTAGAATTGAAAACTTCTAGTGCACTTGAAATGCTTAATGCAAATGACCTTCATTAAATATCGTTGATTTGATTTAAAGAGTAAAGTAGAAACGCAACTATTGAAGCTCTCGTCACATGTCTCCAGCTTGTGCTTTACATGCAGTGAATTAGCAAACTATCACAAAGATAGCAAACAGTAATCACTTCAAGTATCATTTCTATTAGTCAAATATCCTTGGGTAGATGAAAACTGATGAGGTCAATATTTTTTTTTCTGGTGATCTATGTGAGAGAATGACAGCAGTCTGTGACATTGAGCAGAACAGCAAGTCCCCCGTCAATGCTAATTCTCCTGTAAATTGAAATTATTAAAATAACAAATCCTAATGTATAGCCAAATAGTTAGAATGAAAAAGTATAAGCAAATGTCAACTGTAATGGGACTTCCAATACTGAGTAGAGCAGATGGACAACTCATGTTTATCACAATGATACTGAGCACAATGGGTTAAGGTAACATGATTGTACCGTGTCAGCCAGTAAATAGAAAAATATTAGAATGTGAGAGTCCTCAGTGAGTGATACCTTTTAATGCTTAACTGAAAAGATGGTAAGAACAAGCAAAATAAGCTTTCAAGACTGTAAGGTCTCTTCATCAGTCTAATAATGACTCAAATTCTGAAGACATACACATATATACATATACAGGGTAGGATGATGCAGTAAATACCATAGGTGACGTAAAACAGAAAATAGTAGTCAGTCTTGGGAGGAGGAGAGCAGCTGGGAAGGTAAAATCAAAGTTCCGAAATAAGAGGCACAGATTGCATTATTTTTCTATGATTGGTCGAGACCTGAAAATTCCTCAATGAATGTAGAAAGACATAAATCCATATGAGACATTTATTCCTGCTTTAAGTGTGTCACAGTTCATTTTGAGTTTATATTCCAACACTGTAGACCTGATCACACAATATTGGATATGAAAATACTAATTCTAAAAGGTAACTTCAGATCACAGCGAGACAGAAGAGTGTGGGAATATAAACTGATCATGAACTTTGACACACTTAAAGAAAGAATAAATGTATCACATGGATTTATGGCTTTCTACACTTATTGAGGAACTTTCAGGTCTCGACCAACCACTAATCAAAGAACAATAATACAATCTGTGCCTCTAATCTCGGAACTTTGATTTTACCTCCCCAGCTGTTCTCCCCCTCCCAAGACTGACTACTATTTTCTGCTTTACGTCACCTTTTGTATTTACTGCATCATCCTACCCTTCATATGTATATATGTAAAACACAACAAAAAAGCTACAAATGAGCAAAAATCCTAAAAATTAAAAAAGCAAAAATCATATAGTGCAAAAACATAATTAGGGTACTCAGTGACATAAATATAATCATATAAATGCGTAAGCTGTCCCACCAGTGACAAGGTGACTCTACCGAGACAGTCCTGTCTAACATTAATAATAATACCTTGCCATCTGTCAGTTGACACGCCTATCCAGGGCCTTAGGATTCTCGGAATCGGGCTTCTTGAGGCTTCATCACGGGGATCACAGGGACTGAGACCCGGCTCCGTGACCCTGGCAGTGTCATTAAAAGTTCGGTTTGGGTGGCTCATTCTCTTAGGGATTGGGACCTGGCATGGAGAGTCCATTCTGGACAGGGATGACTGCACCTGGGGATACTTGTTAATTTACACATAACGCCACCCATAGGTTGTGGCTATAGATGGCCGCCACTGCTTGACAGTCTTCCTAGGGACTGATGGTTGGGAGGCAGCAATGTTCTTAAGCCCTCTACAGTGGGGCTGACCCGTAAGGTAGCAGGGAGGACCTAAGTGAGTTGGTAGTTGTGTTTCTGGTGCTTTTGATGCATAAGACAGTTCACTGACACAGCGGGTTACAGTCTTCAGATTTTTTAGTCACAGTCTTTGTGCAGCAGCCTGTTGAGCACTGGGTTCTCCGAGGCAGGGATCCAGCTACTCACTGGTAATATGGTATGTAACCGGCACCCCTTCTCTGTCCTTTCCAGGTCGTCTCACACAGCGCTTGCTTCGCCCTTCTTGCCATGCGCCTTGCCACACACAGCTCTGAGCTAGCGACTGTGGGCTTTTCCTATGGGTTCCCCTGCAGTGTCTCCCCTTAGCCCTATGGTTGCCACCTTTTCAGCAGATGTGCGCGGTTTTCAACTGTGTCATCTTGAAAGTGGCACAGCCTCCGGGTTGCTAGCTGAGCCTGGTCTACTCCACTAGTCTTTTGGGTTCCCGGTGCCCCTTGTGGCCTAGTCCCTCCACTTGCCTGTGTTTGACAATGTATGCGAGTCCCACGGGTGGATTACTCACTTCCCATGCCTCTGGAACTCCCTCTTTCTCCCGGAGCCACTTGGGTGATGTTCTGCTCTAGGGTTCGGCCTTAGGACGAGCTCCCACTTGCTCCAGTCCTTTGGACACGTCTATGGGGTATATTCTCTAGCTGCCCTCCAACTTGACCTTGGTGTTCAATTGTCTCTCCTCAGCTGTTCTACCATCTCTCCTCAGCTGTCACTCTCTCTGTTAGCTGTCTTTCTTCTCACTGTCGTCTCTTACATTATAGATTTTTCTCACTCTTTTTATACCCTCTGTCACGTGTCCCACGTCATCTACATGTGTTCTTTCTGACCTCACTCCTCCCAAAGTGCTCCCCTAGCTAACTACCTTCACGACCCAACCCCACTACAATCGTTCCTAGTGTGGTCTGGGTTTCCGGGTACCAGTCTGTACTTCCCTTACCAGTGGATGGGATACTACACCTTAACAGGGATGCAGTACCTCTGTGGCGACTGGACCTGCTGGGGCGTCGCACTCCCTCCCTCCTTAAATCCATCCCATCCTCTTGCTGCAAGAGAACAGGAAACAGTGGTTTTAAAGAAATGCTAATTTTTATAATGCTTAATAACAAGAACAATAACAATAAGAAGGCTTTTTCATCCCTTTAACGGGAGGTACGGTTACTTGAACGTTGCACATATAAAAGTAGAAAATACACATAAATAACTATTTACAGTCCTGCCAAGCTTAGTGTAAACCCTATCTGGGTAGGCATCACACAGTCCTAGATGGTAAGTAGGCGAGTGTCCAGAACTTGTCCCTTTGTCCACCATAAGAAAAACCCCAGCACATACCCTGGGCATGGCGACAGGGATTGTTCATTTCGGTCTTACGAACATGTCAATTCTTAAACCAACAGGGATTGTTGTCGACTGTGTCTCCTTGAAAGTGGCACAGCCTCCAGGTTGCTAGCTGAGCGTGGTCTTCTCCACTAGTCTTTTGGGTTCCTGGTGTCCCTTGTGTCCCAGTCCCTGTCATCTCCTACATTCTAGATGTTTTTCACTCATTTTATATCCTCTGTCACATGTCCCACCTCATGTATGTGTGTTCTTTTTGACCTCACTCCTCCCAAAGTGCTCCCTCTAGCTAACTCCCTTCACCACCCAACCCCACTACAATCGTTCCTAGTGTGGTCTGGGTGTCCCGGCATCAGTCTATACTCCCCTTTCCAGTGAATGGGATACTACACCCTAACAGGGATGCAGTACTTCTGTGGTGACTGGACCAGCAGGGGCGCCACATCAGCGACGTTAATTGACAATGACTGGATAGAGCAGAACGAGGCCCTAACAAAGTACACCATGCCATGGGATGCCACACATTATATCAGGTCCAGCTCAAAGGTAGACCACACCTATGATCGCAGGACTGCAACACAGCATGAATAAATAAAACCAAGACTGGAACAAAAATGCAGCAAATTAGCAAATTCCCTAAAGATGAAAAGAAGTAAAAATGCTATAGTGCAAAAACATAATTAGGGTACTTAGTGACATAGATATGTTCATATAAATCCGTAAGCTGTCCCACCAGTGACAACGTGACCCTATCGGGACAGTCCTGCCTAATATTAATACTAATACCTTGCCATCTGTCAGCGACATGAATTGACAAGGACTGGATCAAGCAGAACCAGGCAGGAATGTCCCGATAGGGTCACCTTGTTGCTGGTGGGACAGCTTACGCATTTAGATCATTTCTTTGTCACCAAGCACCCTAATTATACTTTTGCACTATAGCATATTTACTTTTTTCATCTTTAGGGTATTTGCTAATTTGTTGCTTTTTTGTTGTGATTGCTATTTTGAGGCCAGTGTGGACTCGCACCACTGCAGAGTATTACCTACCTTAGTTCCAACCCTGGTTTTATTTATTCATATGTATATATGTGTGTGTCTTCAGAATTTGTGTCATTATTAGCCTGATGAAGAGGCCATAGTGTCTCCAAAGCTTGCTTTGCTTTATCTTACCATCTTTTCAGTTACCATTAAAATGTATCAACCACTGAGGACTCTCCGATTCTAATATTTTTCTACAATGGGTTAGGCAGTGTTCCCCCAGAAAAAGAGAATGGGAGACCGTATAGGAGCACATTTAGCTCATGGGCATTTATGATGATTACAGCTCTCTTAAAAAGTTGTCTAGGATTATAAACAACCTGTCCATGGCTTGTACCTATTATCTCCATTAATGTTATGCTGAGCTAGAATACCACACTCAACCTGTGTAAAGGTTTTTTGGATCATTTTTTGGAAGTGTGAAAATAGCCATAGTTTTATACTATCTTTTAAACAACCCCTTTTAACAAGGAATCAGCTTCCCTCCACTTGTCTGCTTGACTACATGATACTTAACCACCCCAAGCGTCTTCAGAATCTGCCAAAATTGTAATAAGTTTGTCTGGGACACTTTGCATTTGTCCCAAGAGAGTTATGCTTTTCTTCCTGCTACCATAAGAGACTCCACCGGATGTTTCAGTAGATTTGACTTTACTTCAAGACAAAATTATGAAAACCATAATTAACCTGACACACCCCATTATAAGTCATGGTTGACATATATCCTTCCTGATTTTGCCATGATTCTCCCATAAAAAATATTTAGATCCATTTACTTGGTGGATTTCTTAAGGCAGCATCACACGCGTCAATATCGCTATCAATATGAGGAGCGACGCAACTTAGGGATGAAAACCATAATTAACCTGACAGACCCCATTATAAGTCATGGTTGAGATATATTCTTCCTGATTTTGTCAAGACTCTCCTATAAAAAATATTTAGATCCATTTATTTGGTGGACTTCTTAAGGCAGCGTCACACGCGTCAATATCGCTATCAATATGAGGAGCGACGTAACTTCGGGGAAGTCGCCTGAGCGACGTCAAATTATGGCGGGTAAATGTCACACACATCAATGTCGCTCACATGGACCCAGCCATGCGGTGATGCCGCCATCTTGCGGACGACCCAGTGAGCGATTTTATTTAGTCGCTTGTACGGTGTCACACAGCAGCGTCTCCTGTGATCTTTCTGTCAATGCGGGCTTTTTTTTTGTGACATCATGGTAGGTAGGCGTACCAGAGCTTCTTTTTCCACACCCATTCTACTATACTGGTGGAATGTGATACCGTAGTTCGGTGACACAGAGATCGTTTGTGCGTCATTTTCTAATCATTGCTGAGATGTCTAACGTAACGATCATGAAAGTCCTAACCATCTATATATATATATATTTATATATATATATATATATATATATATATATATATATATATATATTGCAGAAGCTACTTCTATTAAAAGCAAGTGATAATACCAAAAAAAAAACTGTATCCTGACCTGTGTTTCCTCCTTTTGTATCATTTTTGGTGTTGCCATTCTGGGAATTATGGTGAACATATACACAAAGTGTAGGTAAAGTAAATCATCACGACTCAAAGAGCTCTGATTGTTCAGCGCCGCCAAAGAATCAGCGCTATTGATATTTCAAGCAAATGTAATAGAGATAAGATTTCGATTGATTTCTTCTGAAAAGGAATCAAGAAAGACCTGTCCATTATTCAATTCCATTAATCATTGATGAACCTACCACATAGTAGGAACAGACATAATTGAGATAAGAGAAGCAAGATACAGCAATCCCTTCAATTTATAGTTGGCTGACTTATATTGGGGAGTCTGTTGCCCCAGGTCTAAAGATATAAGGAACCATCATATACAAAGTAGTTTTGTTTAACTATAAACTGAATTTTGCCACCAACATGCGCAATCTGATCCCACCATGTTGGAAAATTAAAGTGGCTGCTTAATCACTTTCAAAGTTCAATTATTCTGTTAATGGAGGTTACATCTTATGTACCTAAAATGTATAAATATACATACGCTTTCATTCTACCATCACCAAACGGCTGTTCCTGGATTAGCGGCCACCTTTGAGACCATCCAAGGTAATTTAAATATTGGACACAACAGTAACCTTTTCCCACGTTAGTATGTAAATTAACATCTTGGAGAGGGGTCCACATGTATGGAGCAGGCCCAGTAGCTGAGTTCCTTCTACGTGCAGTAGATTCCAGCTATATTACATATGGCATCTATGGCCAACATCCGCGTAAAGAGCACAGTTATAGCTGTTAACCATTTAGATGCCATTGTCAATTTCTGGGATTCTGGTCTTTAAAAACCACTCATTTTATTTACAGCTTTTTCCATTATGAAAGTTTACTAATTGTAATGTTGCGATGCAACAAACAACTTCTTGCTCACTTTATTCTAGGATCATATACCCGGCTCTTAACTTGTGGGATGCAGAGATTCCGATCCCATACTTCCTCATGGTCTTAACACACAATGTAACCAGTGAGGCCGAAGTGATTCAGCTCCCATACATCCTCATAGTCTTAACACACACCATAACCAGTGAGGCCAACTTCCGTCACTTTGCTAAATATATAGCAGACACATGGCATGAAACAGGCCAACTTCTTCCTGTCTCCTGACAATGCAAATATGTCTCCGCCTATCTCTCTGGTCTCTGCGGACCTTTTCAGTTTCTAGCCCCCAGAACTGGACTAATTGCTAACTCAGGTCCTTCTCATTTAGATGCCAACCTGTGTCACTCGACTGCTGACACTTAGTACATTACCCACTCTTTGGTGGGTAAAATCACTTCTCCGCGGTTCAAGGTTGTCAACTTGACTTTTTACTATTTCTGAATAGCTGACCAAAAAAATCACGGACAGAAAATATTTTTTTGGACTCAGTAAAACCACAATAAGTCATTTAGCTATAAGTTCAGAAGGACGGTGTCAGGATCCATGCTGTTGTATAAGAATAATTACCATGAAGGATCTATAACCCGTTGTTTTATTTCTTATCTCTATGCATTTCGGACCTGTCCCAACTCCTTCCTCAGGAATACAGGTATGGTGTATTCCTGAGGATGGAGTTGGGACAGCTCCGAAATGTGTAAAGATAAGAAATAAAACACAGGTTTATAGATCCTTGTGGTCCATATTTCTATACAGCAGCGCGGATTGTGACACACCGTCCTTCTGAAATCTTCTATCTCCACTGCCCTGCACGTGGAAGTGTGGATCCAGAGGCAGCTGTGTAAAGAGTATACACTGGTGGTGTGTCGCACAACCAAGCCAGGTGAGCAGTGAATATCACCACTGTTATAGCTTAATTTTTTAGATAAGACCCTATTGTGCCTTTGTTTGCCCTATACAGGAATTTGGTATAAGAAACACATGTTTGCAGCCTATAATTCCGATAATGAAGACATCACCTGTCGTCACCTAAACTGTAGAATGATGATAATTATAGAAAAAATAATCTGCATACGTTTCTTCAGCTTCAAAAAAATCATAGATGTCTTAATCTTTTAACGGACAAGGCAAAAACAAGTTTTACAGTCCGTTAACTGTAATTTCTGGACGGTGGGCAACCCAGCTGGGGTGCGAGCCGCAACCCATGCACTTTCAGCACAAATCTCAAAGTCTATTCTTCTGCGGAGGATGACCGGGTCATATAATACTAAACTGAAGTGCACTACTTTCACTTTACTAAAATTTCCTTCTGGTACGACAGACTTATACTACCACCGGCTGACTGCGCCCCCAAGTCATCGATCACTCAATACATTTTCATGCCAGATCAGAGTCATATGTCATAAGTATTCAACTAACTCCATGAAAAAACACAAATTGGGATACAACACTATTGCAGTTAACATTTTTGTGTGTATACCTTGTGCATATATCCCTCCATGAACCAGAGGCTAAAGAGATTACACCCATCCCACTACTCCATATTGATGCACTTTGTCCAAATGTTTTTTTAGCAAATTTTTTAACATAGATTATAACATTGATTGCATATTTATAACATTGATTATATAGATCTGCCAGATGCAAACAATGGATTATTGAAGCAGAATTGAATAGAGTCCATATTATCGCAATGCTATGGTAGATCAGCAGATGTCTGCCACTATTCTGCATCGCACAGGGAAGATGTATTACTGTCACCAGTGCTGCAGACTGAAGCTTAGTGCTGCGTTCCAGCAAATAACACCTTAGTGTCAGGTGCCTGAGATGAAATAGGGGATCATTAGCTGTATGTGTTATGGGTAATACTATAACATTTTGCCATTTGTATACCTGTCTACACAAGTCTGCACTAGGACATTAGTCAACTTATGGGACTGCGAAGTGAGCAAGCTAATGATCTGCCGAGTGATTTACTTTATTATCCAAATTATTCTAATACATTTGCTTCTGGGATTTAGCAAATTGTCATTTCCACTATGGGGCCCATTTATAAAGGCCCTTGCAAATTAAGGAATGTTAATATCACCTAATTGATACTCGTGGCCACAGGCAATTTGCTATTCTATGCTCTTTAAATAAAATGACTTGGCTCCATGGAATGCTAAGTATTTTCATGGCCCATATGTCTCATTTTTAAACTTTTGCCTTCAACTTTCTGAAACCTGGAGTGTAAACATGGAAATTGGGGATAAAAGATAAGTAACAAAAGCTGCATAAGCTATAGTCAGGACAATTGGGATGATAACTGGTAATGGAGACAATGAGGGTTATTTCTGTCCAGAGGTCCTGCTGGTAAACGACACACTTTTGGATTGTAAGAGCAGTTATTGTTTTCTATTTGCTTGGATGACTTGTATAATTCTCATCTCAGAAGCAACTTATTTGACAATTTGGAACCCGATGGAAAAGGTAAATTTTACCGGCTGTAGCCATTTCAACGCCCAATTGCAGTTGTGCAATGATGTCAATAAATTGTCCAGTCTGTACTTGAGCACTCAGAGAAACAGCAAACTCATGAGAAAAGCTCACCAGGAACTTGGGTAAGTATTAGGCCCCCATCACACCACATTTTTCTGGATCCGGGACTGTCCGGTGTGAACAGGAGGATCCAGGAACTGGACACCAGCGGCTGAAGTTCAGCGTGAGCTACGCTGAACTTCAGCACCAGGGAGCTGTCCGCTGTGAAGTGGTTAAGCACCATTTCAGCAGGGGATAGAAAGCTCAGCTGCAATCTCATGCATCTGGCTACAAACAGGACCGGAGGGCATATTTGCCAGTTCTGGTTGCAAATCAGGCCCGGGGCTGTCAGGTTCACCCCGGCCGGCCCCGGACCTGATTGTGCCATGGTGTGAAGCCAGCCTTAGTGATGAGCAAGTAGTAAGATATTCGGGTTCGGATAGCTCTAACCGAATACTTTGGACTGTTCAGTGAGTTCCCCATTGACTTGCATTGGATTTGTTATGCATTACTCATTCAGAGTATTCGATTACACATATCCAAACCCAAGAATCTTAGTACTCGCACATCACTAGTTAGTATATATCTTTTCTACTAAATTACTTTTAACCCTTTAGCATCTAGACAGTTTTGGCCTTTGAAACTAAATTTTTTTTTTTATTTTCATTTTTTAATCATTACATTCCTGGAGCCATAACTTAACAACATAGTTAACCGAGTTTAGACTGGCCATGGCAATATTTTTGGGGTATATTTATCTTATTGACAAAATTTTATCATCTCTTTAAGGAACTTACCGTATATACTCGCGTATAAGCCGAGTTTTTCAGCCCAAAAATTGGGCTGAAAAGTACCCCCCTCGGCTTATACGCGAGTCAGTGCTGTATACCGATGTATACATCGGTACATACCGATGTATACATCGGTATACAGCAGCCCCCGCATCCCCAGTAATGCAGGCCCCCCCAGCGTCTCTCCGGTCACCTGTAAAGCAAGCTATACTTATCAGTGTCCCGCTCGCACCCGCCGCTGCCGACATCCACGATCCTCCATCTTCATGCGACTCCTCTTCCTGTTTCTGTGCGCGTCGCCGGCAATGACGTCATTCCCGGCGACGCGCACAGGAAACAGGAAGAGGAGTCGCATGAAGATGGAGGATCGCGGATGTCGGCAGCGGCGGGTGCGAGCGGGACACTGATAAGTATAGCTTGCTTTACAGGTGACCGGAGAGACGCTGGGGGGGGCCTGCATTACTGGGGCTGCCTGTATACTACCGCTGGGGCTGCTATATACCTCTGGGGCACTGTATACTACCACTGGGGCTGCTATATACCTCTGGGGCCCTGTATACTACCACTGGGGCTGCTATATACCTCTGGGGCACTGTATACTACCGCTGGGGCTGCTATATACCTCTGGGGCCCTGTATACTACCACTGGGGCTGCTATATACCTCTGGGGCCCTGTATACTACCACTGGGGCTGTATATACTACCACTGGGGTTGTATATACTACTGGGGCTGCGTGTATACTACCACTGGGGCTGCTGTATCTACCTCTGGGACTGGTGTATACCACACTGCTGGGGGCTGTATACTTGTGCTAGGGTCCACCCTCGGCTTATACACGAGTCAATAGATTTTCCCAGGTTTTGGGGGCAAAAGTAGGGGGGTCGGCTTATACACGGGTCGGCTTATACACGAGTATATACGGTAATATAAACAGAACAGCAATTCTTCCACAGATGCTTTGCGTTGAAAATTTTCCATCGTTGATGCACAAATAAAGTGTTAGCTTTATTCTGTAGGTCAGTATGAATATGGCGATGCCAAATTTTAATAGTTTGATTTGTGTTTTTATTTTTTAATTTTTGTATAATGCATGAATTATTAGAAAGTAATTATTTGTTTTTGTGTCATCATGTTCTGCAAGAAATAGGTTTCACAACATTTGGCCAAAATACCAACTACTACCTCCCATTTGTCATGCACATTTTATCATTTTTGCAGGGTCAATTGGAGCTCTCTGAGTTTGGTTGGTAAACTGGTGAGTCTGTCATGTGGGGTACACACTCATGTAGTGTTTAACCTGCCCGCCATAATTGGAGTAACCAATAGGCCACTGTTCAGACATGGTGCATATAGTCATGCAGTGTTAACTGGCCTCCCGCAACTGCTGCAACTAATAGGCTGCTGTATCTCACCTATCTTATTGACAGATTCCCAATGCAGCTTCATTAGAGAACATTATGTAAGCAGCTGCTCCCCTATATCAAAAGATTATGAGTGATTGGTCCATGTACATGATACACCAGCCCTGCCCCCAGCTCCTACTTGGGGAAGTTCCTTGCACCCATCTTATGCATTGCAGAATTAGATTGGTCATTGGTGATTCCATTATACAGGGTTTTTTTAAAAAAAAGATAAGGTAACTTTTTTTCTTGATTCAGCTGTTTCACAACTTTCCATTAGTGGAACATGTTACCATTTTGTGACATTTTGATCACTTTTCATTACACTCCTTGGCAGGCAAAATTAACATAAAAATAGCAATTCCATATTGTGTTTGTTTTTTCTTCTAAACACTATTCAACATTTGGTAAAATTGGCAAAATTTTCTCTATTAGATTGGCTGATGCAATCAGGAAAATACCAAATACTAGTGATGAGTGAGCACTACCATGCTCGGGGTGCTCGATACTGGTAACGAGCAGGTCGTCCCCTCGACTTGAGTATGGAGTATAATGGAAGTCAATGGGAGCTCAAGCTTTTTCCCAGCATAGTTCCTGGAAAAATGCTTGAGTTCCCAATTGACTTCCATTATACTCAAGTACTTAAGTCCAACTGATCGTTATGAGTACGAACACCCGACATGGTAGTGCTCTCTTATCACTACCATTTACCACAATTATATAGCACAAGAAGTCACTTTAAAAAAAAAAAAAACTTCTTCTTTGTTCATCGATGGAGCCGTATGTGTGTATGTTGTCTTGCAGCACAAGGCACAGGTTTTCTTGGGAATATTATTGGGTAAATAAGAATTTGACACTCTGAAGGAGCATAATTACTTAAAAAGGGACACTCAAGACACTACTACTACTTTGCAGTAGTGGGATTAATCAGCCAATCAGAACTTCATTACTTTAAAATGGAGCACCCAGGGAATTATAGGGGCAAATATGGGAATTACCTTCTTAGTATCTAGGGGGAACGTCATAAAGATTTCACAAACCATATTCATTTCTAAGATATTCCTATGATATCACCAGAAGAGTTGAACAAAATGAAAAAAAAACAAATACAAACAATTGCAAGAGGAACACAAGTTAGATATTTTCCAGGAATAACAGACATCAGATTTAAGACCATGTGCACACGTTGAGTATTTGGTGAGTTTTTTCCCTCAGCATATGTAGCTAAAACCAGGAGTGGAGCAATCAGAGGAAAAGTATAATAGAAACCTGTCACCACTTCTGGATTTATCACCCACTCCTGGATTTTTAACGGATTTCATTAAAAATGTTCCGTGGACATTCGTTGGCGTCCTTTTGCACAGATCCGTGCCTGTCCATGACTGTACATGAATTTCATGGAACCACATGGATTTGAAAATAGCCATTGTGAAAGCAGCCTTACAAATACTGAGGAAAACAACTCACCAAATTCTCAATGTGTGCACATGGCCAGTATAATTATTATGAAGAGTGAACGGGGCACTGACCTGCTGCAGTTTCCTTGCTGAAGTCGGCGGTGTCTGGACATGGCCAGTATATAACATGGTCACCATTGTTCTTATAATCTTAAAAGGAACCTGTAATTTTGCACATACAGTCCGATCTGTTGGCAGCATGATATACAGAAGTAAAGGCTGAAAAAAAGTAATATATACTGTAGGTTTATGGTAATCCTATAACTCATATGTTATTTCTTGTAGTCCCTGGTGTTAGTATGCTTATAAAATCAGTAGGTGGACCTAGTCAGTGATTGACAGCCATCTCAGCAAGTAAGGTCATAAAGGAAGGACCGTCAATCACTGAATAGGACCACCCTCTATGCATAAAAACATCAGGTTTTGTGTGAAATGGCATGCTTCCTTTAACTATTCTAGGCAAGGAAAATGACTTCTTGGTACCCACAAGACTCCCGGCTATGTGCTTCATGCATCTCTAATTCTGCTTGTAAAGAGGCATAGCTTAAGTGACATGTAAAATGTTGGGCACCTGGTCAAAACAACTGTTATTGGGTCATTCCATGTCAAGTGAACCAATGATTATTACCTCTATATTTTTAATTCTTTTGAGATTTTGTTATTTGATAATAGCATGTCAGACAATGCTAAATGTGAAGAGAAAATTTTAAAAAAAAATTTTTTTTTTTAGATGATTTTCAAAGTTCGGAAAAAGTGTGAATTTTGCTGTTGCCTGCCTTTACGTTTCTCCTCATAACTCAGGCTAGGAATAAGATAGAGAGACAAAATAAACACCATTCTACTCAGAACTATACAGGCTTTCACCAGATATGTCAGAAGAGGATCTTTGTTAATATTTTACCCATGTGATCGCAAGCGCAAAACTTTAAAACGCATTTCCGAAAAATCGGCGCTCTTTAAATATTTCAAAAACTGCCCATGTGTCTGCTTTGCTCTTAGCCACATCTGTACCAAATTTCAAGTTGGGATCGCAATGGGATCATATTTTAACATATTTTACTATTAATAGCGTCAATGGGTCATTCCATATCAAGTGATCTAAATATGAATATTTTTTTTTACCTGACGTCCTCAGATTTTTTTTTTTTTTTTCCTTTATGAAGTACTACTTTAGTTAATTACAAATTAAAAGTTTGGAATTTTTTTCTTCATCAGTTAATTTTTTACAGATTTTTAAAGTTTAAAAAAAGGGTGAATTTTGGCCTGGTATGACTTTACATTTTTTTATCTCGGGCTAGAAATAAGATAGAGAAACAAAATAAACACCATTCTACTCAGAACTGTCCAGGCTTTCACCAGATATGTCACAAGAGTATATTTGTTAATTTTAATTTTTTACCCATGCGAATGCAAACGCAACATTTTGAAACGCATTTCCGAAAAAAACGTTTTAATAAAAATTTTCCAAAACTGCCCATGTGTCTTTTATGCTCTTAGCCACATCTGTACCAAATTTCAAGTTGGGATCGTGATGGGATCATATTTTAAAATATTTAACTATGGTTAATCTCATTTTTATTAAATTTTGAAAAAACATATGAAAGACATACATTCAATCTTTTAACAAAATCTTGAGACATATAAAATATACAAAAAGAGAATTCACAAAGTTATTAGTAACTTTATGATAAGCTGCAAATTTACTTTTGCGCTTATCTCTGGTGCAATATATACTACAATCTAAATATAATTCCAAACACTCAAGTATACAACCTTTCTCAGGGTTTTGAGATGTTCTGATGTCAAGGGGACAAGCAGCCCCAGCAGAATGATTTTTATTACTTGGCCCCTTCTAACAGGTTGACCACGTAAGTGGGTCATTACCCGTTGAGGCCTAGTTGGAATAGTCTATCGACTGGTGTACCGGAAAGGAAGGCCGAAATATTAATGATCTACTCACAGCTCAAAGTTTCCGATACCTGTCTAATGTTCACTAGAATTCTGAAGGTATAGGTGTAGAAAGGAAATACCTAGACTGAATGTATCAGATGGGAAGAAAAGAGAGATAGAAAAGAAGAGAGAGAGAAGAGAAACAAAAACCATTAGAAAAAGCTATACTGGGAAAGAAAAGCCACGTAAGAAAAAAAGGAGGGGGGGGGACGGGTGAGGTATGGGAAGGAGAAAGGGTACTCATCCCACTGGCTCCCTGTCAGCCAGAGGTCGAGCCATATTATCTGTGCTGGAAAAGATACTCCTAAATTCTGCAGAGTCGTGAAAAAGAATCCATTCAACCCAAATCCCTAAGAATTTGTTCGGAGATCCCGACGCATCAGCTGCGAGCTCTTCCATTCGATATATGTCCATCAATTCTTTGAACCAATCAAGTAGAGATGGAGCCCGGCTTGATTTCCAGAACCTCGGGATCACAGCGCGAGCAGCCGAGATGCAAAAGCGGAGAATATCCCTCTTCTGTAGCCCAATAGGACCTGGAAAAATGGATAACATTGCC
Source organism: Allobates femoralis (assembly GCA_033576535.1). Taxonomy (NCBI): domain Eukaryota; kingdom Metazoa; phylum Chordata; class Amphibia; order Anura; family Aromobatidae; genus Allobates; species Allobates femoralis. The sequence goes on from JARQOC010000001.1 coordinate 62,358,611, forward strand.
GATTCTGGGCAGCATTCGGCTTGTTTACCTGTTATCCGGGCGTATGCATTGAAAACCTCAGACCAGAACCGCCGGATTTTCCCACAACTCCACCAAATGTGTATCATTGTACCCTTCTCTTCCCCACAGCGCCAGCAGGTATCAGGGGTTCCAGGGAACATGTTCCGGAGTGTCGTCGGGCACAAGTACCATCTAGTGAGCAGCTTATAGCTTCTTTCTTGTGCAGAACAAGCGCTAGCTAGTGAGTGAGTAAATATAAAGCATTTCTGCCAATTAGGTTCTGAAATGCTAAACCCCAATTCCCTCTCCCAAGCACGTTGGAAGTAAAGGGTGCCCTGCTCTCTCATGGACCCTAAGGCCTGGTATAGAACTGATATTTTGCGCCTCGGTGGAGCCTCCAGTTGGAATAACCTCTCCAATACGTTGGGCGTCAATCTTACCCTGCAAGAGTGGTCAGCTGAATATAAGTATGCTCTGTATTGGAGAAATTCGAATCACTTAAGAGGTCTCGTAGGTTCTTTGAGTTGTAGCTCTGCCATCGGGGGCAAACCACCACTGGACAGAGTCTGTCCTACTCGGGTGTCATCCACAATCTGCCAACATAAAAATCTCTGCCTGTTAAATCAGGGTGGGAAAGATGGGTTGGAAAAAAGGGGAGGCAAAGGGCTAAGTCTGTCGTCTAAGTGGAGGGTTTTCGTCACTAGGTGCCATATCTTCAAGGTGTTTCTGGTCATGTCTGTCAAAGGTACTAGGTCTGTGGAGTCTTTAGGGGAAATCCAAAGCAGGTGTTTCAGCGGAATCCCAAACCCTCTTACTCCACCCCTACCCATTTCTTGGAGGACGCATGATAATGCCAATCTAGAGCTCTAACAAGAGAGGAAGCCACAAAGCACGCTCGTATGTTGGGTAGTCCAACTCCTCCTCTAGTCTTGGGCAAGGATAGGATATTCATTCGCAATCTGGACCTCTTGCCCCCCCAGACAAATCTAAGGATCATAGATTGCATTTTGGAGAGGAAGCCTCTATCCAATAGAACAGGAACTGTCTGAAAAGTATATAAGAGTCGGGGCAAGACATCCATCTTGACTACGTTTATTCTCCCGAACCAGGATAGCTTTAATTGTCTTTAGGAGGTAAATGCCGATTCCGCGTTAGTCAAAAGGGGTTGATAATTTAAATTGAATATTTGTTTAAGATCTTTTGGTATAAGGACTCCCAAGTACTTAATGGCTTCTACTTTCCATTTAAATGGGAACTGTTTAGATAGATGAGAGACCAATTCTCCAGGCAAAGAAATATTGAGTGCCTCGGTTTTGGAGCAATTCACTTTAAAGTTGCTCAATTGTCCGAACCGTTCAAACTCCATTAAGACCGAAGGGATGGAAAGTAGCAGGTCATCTGCAAATAAGGCTAATTTGTGATGACTCTGTCCCAGCTTGACCCCATGGACGCATTCATTCGACCTAAGTGCAAAATATTTAACTATTATAGTGTCATTTCAAAAATCACCAAGAACACAATCAGTCATTTTTTCACAATTGCCCGTCAATAGTTTGAATTTGATATAAAGAAACATAGTCTTGTAACATCTCAAATGAAAGCTGTTACCGTTCTGAGTAAAATGATGCCTCTCCCACTTCATTATCTTATTTCTAGCCTGAGATAAAAAAAATGTAAAGTCATACCAGCCCAAAATTCACCCTTTTTTTAAACTTTAAAAATCTGTAAAAAATTAACTGATGAAGAAAAAAATTCTAAACTTTTAATTTGTAATTAACTAAAGTAGTACTTCATAAAGGAAAAAAAAATAAAAAATCTAAAGACGTCAGGTAAAAAAAAATATTCATATTTAGATCACTTGATATGGAATGACCCATTGACGCTATTACTAGTAAAATATGTTAAAATATGATCCCATTGCGATCCCAACTTGAAATTTGGTACAGATGTGGCTAAGAGCAAAGCAGACACATGGGCAGTTTTTGAAATATTTAAAGCGCGCCGATTTTTCAGAAATGCGTTTTAAAGTTTTGCGCTTGCGATCACATGGGTAAAATATTAACAAAGATCCTCTTGTGACATATCTGATGAAAGCCTGGACAGTTCTGAGTAGATTGGTGTTTATTTTGTTTCTCTATCTTATTTCTAGCCCGAGATATGATAGAAAATGTAAAGCCATACCAGGCCAAAATTCGCACTTTTTTAAAACTTTAAAAATCTGTAAAAAATTAACTGATAAAGAAAAAAATTCAAAACTTTTTTTTTGTAATTAACTAAAGTTGTTCTTCATATAGAAAAAAAATTTAAAAAATCTGAGGACGTCAGGGAAAAAAAATATTCATTTTTGGATCACTTGACATGGAATGACCCTATTGTGAACAGTTAAGCAAGCTGAAGATGAAATGATCTGTAAAAAGCATAAGGTCAATAATTACTCTTTTTCATTGTATTTAGGCGTAAAATATATATATATTTTCATCTTACAAAAATGAAAACGGGCCAATGTAAAAAATGTGAGCACCCTTCGAAATTTGGGTGCTCAGATAACTGACTAAGCTTTCAGAACTTAATTGGTCCGTTAGGGTTATGGCTTGTTCGCTATCATCGTCAGGAAAGGTCAGGTTATGCAAATTGAACAGCTTTATAACAACTCAGACTCCTCTAACATTGTACCAAAATTAGCAGCCTTGGGTTCTTCTAAGCAGCTGTCTAGCACTCCAAAAATGAAAATGGTGAAGGCTTGCAAAGCAGGAGAAGCTAGAAGATAGTAAAAGTTTTCAAGTTGCCCTTTCTGCAATTCGAAATGACATTAAGAAACGGCAGTTATCAGGAATAGTGGGGGTCAAGATAAGGTCTGGAGGTTCAAGCAAAATTTCTGTGAGAGCTGCTCATAGGGTTGTCAGAGAGGCACATCAGAACCCCCGCTTGACTTCCAAATACCTTCAAGAAGAGTTAGCAGAATGGGCAGTTCTGGTACATTGATCTACTGTTCAGAGACACCTGCAAAAATTTGGTCTTCACTAGGGACGAGCGAGTATACTCGTTACTATGCCGAATAGTACGGTACTTGGGCTACTCGTTACTCCACGAGTTTCCTTGTGAATACTCGCTAGGAGTAATGAGTACAATGTAAGTCAATGGGAAATGCGAGTAATGTCTCTGCTGGACCCTATACAATTGTCTGGGGGCCGAGGAAAAAGCTGAAATGGGTGCATGACTGTTTAAATGCCGGCGGTAAAAAACCGCCGGCTTTTAAACAATCATTCAGCCCGATCCTCTGCCTCCCATCCTGATCCTCCGCTCCCCCACCTGAGTTAGGACCGGATGGGAAGTGCAGCACAATGAAGTGGGGAGCGAAGGACCCGGGCAGGAAAACCAGCAGTGGGAAGACTTCACCACCTGCTTTCCCGTTCTGTGCTGCGCTCCCTGCTCCCTGATGCCCCCTCCCTGCTCCCTGGTTCTGCACTCCCTGATCGGTCCTAATATAGGATCAGGCAGAGAGGCGCCGAGGGAGCGAGGAGGAGGCATAAGGGAGTGGGGAGCGCAGTACCGCACTGGAAAGCTGGCGGTGAAGTCTTCTCACTGCCAGCTTTTCCGCTGGTTATTTCAAATGAACAGCTGATGCTTATCAGCTGTTCATTTGAAGTAGCCGCGTGGTGCTGTCAGGGTTCTTGTGAATTCATGCTTAACAGCATGAAGTCACATGAACTTTCCCATGGCCACACAGCGCACAGCTCAGCTACATCTCTGGTAGAGGTTCTCTACCAGAGATGTAGCTGAGCTAAAGAAGAAAACTGGATTGGACTACGTTGGACAGAAGACTGCCGAGCGCAGGGCTGAGCAGTGAATACCTCGGAAGTTAATTAACTTCCAAGTTATTCACTGCTCTATTGGCGCTTGGCAGTTTCCGCTGGCACTCAGCAGTGTTGTGGCTGTGAAGGCAGAGTTCACTCGTGGTCATAGCCCCAGCAATGACCTGGGGTGAACTCTGACTGTCACAGTCAGTTCTTAGCCTGCTCTCCTTCTGCATAGATGTGTGTCTATGCAGAGGATGCAGAGCTAAGATTCTTTCCCATTTGGACTATGTCGGACGAATTTTTTTTTAATAAAGATGGAGTCTCTAAGTGTTATTTTTTTTCTAATAAAACTTTTCTCTGTGTTGTGTTTTTTTAACACTTTGACAGAAATTCATGGTGATCATGTCTAATATTGGCTTGACCCCATAAATTTCGGGCTTAGGGCCAACTGATAATACAAAGCTGGTCCTAACCCCGTTATTACCCAGTAAGCCAACGCACCAGGGCCTTGGATGAGTTGGGTACAGCACGAGAAGATGGCGCTTCTATGAATGTGCCATCTTCTGGGGAAGCTGCGGACTGCAATTCGTAGCGAATATGAAATTCATGATATAATTAAAAAAAAATGGCTTCCCTATATTGTTGTGTCCGGCCAGGTACAAATATGCAGCTGGGGATTGGGGCAGCCCATTCCTGCCTGCTGTACCTGGCTGGCATAAAAAAAATACGGTGAAGCCCACGTCAACATCTTTTAGAAAAAAATAAAACAAAAAACTATATTAGGGACTGCATCTTTATTAACCTCTCAAGTGGAGGGGTTAATAAAGATGCAGTCCCTAAATGTGTTTTTTTTTTTTAATTTGTATGACTTTTTCCTAAAAATTTCGACGTGGGCTTCGCCAAATTTTTGTTCGCCAGCCATGTACAGCAGGCAGGAACGAGCTGCCCCTAACTACCAGCTGCCTATTGTACCTGGCTGGAAACAGAAATATAGGGAAGCACTTTTTTTTTTATTATTTCATGAATTTCATGAAATAATAAAAAAAAAATGTGGGGCTTCGCACTATTTCTGTGTACAGCGCCTGAAGATGGCACTTCTATGAAAGCGCCACCTTCTGGGGCGGCTGCGGACTGCCCCACATTTTTTTTATTATTATTTCATGAAATTCATGAAATAATAAAAAAAAAAATGGCTTTCCTATATTTCTGTTGTTATCAGCCAGGTACAAATAGGCAGCTGCGGGTTGGTGGCACCCCCAGCTGCCTATTTGTTCCTGGCCGGACACAACAATATATTTTTATATATAACATATAACATATATTTTTAAATATAGCAATATATTTTTTTTTATTACTTAATGAATTTCACGAAATAATAATAAAAAAAAAATATGTGGGGTTTCACACTATTTTTGTGTCCAGCCAGGAACAACTAGGCAGCTGGGGGCTAGAATCCGCAGCGCAGGGAGGCCCAAGCTTTCTGGTCCCCCCTCACTGCGAATTGCAGTCTGCAGCCGCCCCAAAAGATGGCGCGTTCATAGAAGCGCCATCTTCTGGCGTTGTACCTAACTCATCCAGAGCCCTGGTGCATTGGCTCACGGGGTAATAAAGGGGGCCAGCTTTGTATTATCTGCTGGCCCTAAGCCCGAAATTCATTGAGTCACGCCAATATTAGACATGACCACCATGAATTTCTATTAAAGTGTTAAAAAAGACAGCACAGAGAAAAAAAAGTTTTATTAGAAAAAAAAACAAAACACTTAAAGACTCCATCTTTATAAAAAAAAAAAAAATCTTCCGTCCGACGTAGTCCAATCCAGTTTTCTTCTTTAGCTCAGCGACATCTCTGATAGAGAACCTCTACAGAGATGTCGCTGAGCTGTGCGCTTGGTGGCCATGGGAAAGTTCATGTGAATTCATGCTGTCAAGCATAAACTCACATGAACCCTTACAGCACCGTGTGGCTACTTCAAATGAACAGCTGATCAGTTCATTTGAAATAACCGGCGGGAAAGCTGGCAGTGAGAAGACTTCACTGCCGGCTTTCCTCTGCGGTGCTGCGCATCAGGGAGCGAGGAATGCAGCACAGAACGGGAGAGCCGGCAGTGAAGTCTTCTTACCGCCGGCTTTCCCGCCCGGGTCCTTCGCTCCCTGCTCCCTTGTGCTGCACTTCCCGCCCGGTCCTCACTCAGGATCATGGTGGGACTCGGCGAGGGAGCAGAGAATTACGATGGAGTAGAGGATCAGGCTGAATGATTGTTAAAAGCTGCCGGCTTTTGAACAATCATGCACCCATTTCAGCCTTTTCCTCAGCCCCCAGACTGCTGTATAGGGTCCAGCAGAGACATTACTCGCATTTCCCATTGACTTACATACTTGTTATGAGTATAGCGAATCCGAATATTTCACTACTCGCTCATCCCTAGTCTTCACGTAAGAGTCATCAGAAGGAAACCTCTTCTGCATCCGCACCAAAAAAATCTAGCATCAGTTATATGCAACAGAACATCTAAACAAGCCTGATGCATTTTAGACTGATGAGTTTAAATAGAACTCTTTGGTGACAATTAACAAAGGTATGTTTGGAGTAAACAGGGCAAAGAACATCTCACTAACCATTAGCCATGGGGGTGGATCAGTGTGCGTATTGTTGAAGTCAATGGCACGAGGAACATCTCATGGTAGAGGGAGGAATGGATTCAAATACATTTCAACACATTCTTGATGCAAACATCACACCATCAATAAAAAAGGTGAAGCTGAAAAGAGGATGGCTTCTACAAATGGATAATGACCCTAAACAGGTCAAAATCCACAATATACTACCTCAAAAGGAGCAAGCTGAAGGTTTTACAATGACCCTCACAGTCCCCTGATCTAAACATCATGGAAAATCTGTGGCAAGACCTCAAAAGAGCAGAGCATCTAAGACGACCCAGGAATCTCACATCACTGGAAGATTATCAGGAATCTCAGAGAATTGGAAGACTTTTCCAAGGAAGAATAAATGAAAATCCCTCAAACAAGAATTGAAAGTCTATTGGCTGCTACAAGAAGCATCTACAAGCAGTGATACTTGCAAAAGGGGGTGCTACTAGGTATTAACCATGCAGGGTGCCTAAACCTTTGCATCAGACCATTTTCCTTTTTATAACATTTAAAATGTAAAGGATTATTTTTTTTTGTACCTGTCTTTGTTATTTTTATTTATTTTTTTTCTATTGCTTAGACCATCTTCTCCCAATATCCTCTCACCTTATTGTGACGGCAAGTGATGAGGATATTTCCTTACTGGAATGGAGCTCTATCTCCCATTAACATGCGGTTTAAACACTGTTACAGCAGGCTTGAGGCTCCTTATAAAAATAATTAGCAGCAGTCATTTTATTGAGAGGGGCAGTCCACCTTATGTAAATGCCACTCCGACCTCAACAAATGTGGCATTTTATTTCATTCAATTATCTCACATGGCATTTGTAAGCGCACCACAGCTTATTGTAATGGTGATAAAACCAAAGCTGATATGCTATATAAAACATTATGAGCAAATATGTATGTGAACCAATGTTATTTTTCTATTATTAATTGAAGGTAATTAACATTTTTATGGTATTTTACTTCAGGAAATATGAGGTATTAATGCCTTTAGCCTTTAACAGTCATAGGGTAATGAAGGAAATAACACAGTGCCTTGAAAAAGTATTCATACTCTGAAAGCTTTTCCAGATTTTTTTACGTTACATCAAGAAGCTTAAATATATTTTATAAAATTTTTATATGATATACCTACAAAGAGTACCATACTAAGTATTTGTGAAGTGTAAAAGTGTTAAATAAATTATTCAAAGTTTTCTAAATATCTTAATAATATAAATCTGAAAATTGTGATGTGCATATGTATTCAGCCCCCTGTAGTCTGATACTCCTAAATATAACGCTTAGTGACCAAATACTTCTAGTCTCAGAATTAGTAATGTGAGTCAACCTGTTTGTAACTTATTCTCCGTTAACTTCAGCTGTTCTGTGAAAACCTCTTAGATTTGTTTGAGAACATCAAAAATCAAAGAACTTTTATGAAAGCCAAGGAACACACCAGACAGGTCAGGGAAAACATTGTGGAAAAGGAAAGCAAGGGTCTGAATAGTAAAAATAGCTCAAGCTACCCAACATCTCAAAATGGAAGGAGTATGGCACAACGGCAAACCTAATAAGACATGGCCATTCACCTAAACTGACATCCCAATCAGAGATGCAGCCATGATGTCAATGGCCACTCTGTAGAAGCTGGAGAGATCCACAGCTCATGTGGGAAAATCTGTCCACAGGACATTTATTAGTTGTATGCTCCATAAATCTAGCCTTTATGGAAGAGGGCCCAACCAAAAGGAAAACACTTTTTAAAACATAAGTTTTAATAGTTATTTAAAGTCACTCACTGTAGGATATTGATATAAGTAGAAAAATGTATAAATAAGTATACTAATCTGTCCCTATCATACCGTAGAATCATCTCTACCCATCCACGGAGGTTGGCACTCCTAAGATTGCTATAATTGGTGCACCTCTAATATCATCAGGTTCTTTAGGCCCTATAAATGCCCTACATCAATTAGTATGCTTCTATCAGTTCTGCATAACTTAATGTCTGACACAGGTACAACTAGTGAATACATAGAGCCGTGGCTTCCCTAAAGGAGTGATTAAGGATAATGTAGAAGAGTATAATGAAAAATATACCTTAAAGTGTAATTCCTATAAAGGATTCAAAAATTCATTAAGGATCATGGACATAGTGAAGTGTCCAATGCGTTTCCTTGCACATTTTTGGGTCCATCAGGGGATCGGACTTATTGGAGTATCAGATAGAGAGAAGTAGGTTCCAAGTGTTAAGGCATTAGAGGTGTATGGCCACCATGGATGCTTATATTGCATGTGATGTTTAACTATGAACTCAGCCACAGCACCTAACACCCATCATCTAGGATCCAGGACATCCTCAGCAGCCAGTGATGCAAGAAACTAGTAAATAACTGTAGCGCCGCCTCCTTTTGATGTTCAAGGAGGGGTGATGGACGCTGTTGGCAGTACCCCAGGATCCAACCTCCTGTAATATCATGTTTGAGACTCCTCTCGAATAAAATACACCACAGAAAGTGCGGTTTAAGAAACACCTTTAGGTATTAGATAGGTGGCAAGTATAGGGAATTTTATCATCAAGATATTACAAAAGTGGTCATGGGATAAAGATACATAGTTAGAAAATACATTTTAGGGGTCAGACCACCCGTTTAAGTCTATTTTCAATCTTAAAACTATGAAACTATTAAATTTATGTGATATTGTACAACAACACAGTTTGCACAGTGTAAGCAATTAAGGGTATTATTTAACCACTCATTGCAGATTTTGCTACTGAATCCAATTTCTGAATTCAAGGCTTGTTTCTGTTTTTAAACTAAAGTGTGATCCCTGTGTTGTGAGATAAGGCATTTTTTTAAAGAGACATCACCCTAATCATTAAAAACAAGAATATATCAAACTGTGCACATTGTTTAAAATAATAGTTTGAGCCCACTTCATTGCCCCAATAGACTCATACCAACACATACACATGCGACCTTGTAGTGATGGGCAAACCCACAGATGTCTTTTGAAAAGCCCGGTTTCGGGATCGGACTTGACCCACACTTAAATCCGAACCTTGAACCTGACTCTAAAGTTATGAAATGGTGGCTATGGGGGCTGGTGGGGAAGGCTGTAAAAAGAAGCAAAACAGTTATTAAAAATTAGCCTGATTACTAGAAATGAGCCACCACCCTAGTGTTCGAATTCAACTCGCTTCGTCGAATTAGGGGTGTGTTCGTCGGATGTTCGTCGAAGTTCGTCGAACACCATCGAACACCATTGAAAACAATAGCAGCCAAACACAAACACATACGAACACTTAGAAAACAAATAGAAAACACCATGGGCTGACCTGAACCCAGCAGGTTCAGCCAATGACTGGGCTTCTGGATGATCCTACAAATAATATTGAAAGCTCAGTACACCAATGAAAGCTATTGGGCAAATGAGTTGTCACTTACTGCTAGAGATAAGCCACCACCCTAGTGTTCGAATTTGATTAGTCGAATTGGAGGTGTGTTCGTCGAATGTTCGTCAAATGTTGGTCGAACACCATCGAACGCTATTGAAAACAATGGCAGGCAAACACAAACACATAGAAAACACCTTTTAAGGTGTCCAAAAGGTGACAAACTACTCAGAAGATACAACAAACACATGGAAAAGTGACAAGTACATATAAAAATGTGAAAAGAAAAGAGATGGACCAGAAAAAGTAGGAGGAAGCACAGATATAGGCATGTCCTGCCCTTCATGCGCACGATGAGTATTTGGTGAGTTTTACTTCAGTATCTGTGAGGCCTCGTGCACACGATGATATTTGGTGAGTTTTTTCCTCGGTATTTGTAGGCCTCGATGCATACGATGAGTATTTGGTGAGGTTTTTCCTAAGTATTTGTAAGGGCTCGTGCATACGATGAGTATTTAGTGAGTTTTTTCCTAGTATCTGTAAGGGCCTCACGAGGGTGACACTTAAGCTGCTGTGACATTGTGTCACATTTAGTGGGACTACAACAAGAGTCTCCATTTTTTCCAAAAATGTGGGCACAGACTTAAGTGGCATAAATTGCCCCACAGTTGCAAACTTAAAATGGTGACCTGAATGCAAAAATCCACAAGCCTTTACTCTCCCCAGGATGACACAGGGGTAGAAAAGTCCTTGCGGATCCATGCCTTGTTCATTTATGAATGTTAATCTGTCCACATTCTGGGTGGACAGACGCGTGTGCCTTGCTGTCAGCACACTCACCAACAGCGCTGAAGACACGTTCCGAGAGGACGCTGGCTGCGGGGCACGACAAGATCTCCAAGGCTTGAGTGGCGAGCTCAGGCCATTTTTCCAGATTGGAAGCCCAAAATGAGCAAGGCTCCAGTTCCCCAGTCATGGCATCGATGTTAAGTTGGAGATACTTGTGTACCATCAGCTGCAGGTGTTGACTATGTGTCAGACTTCTCGTGTCTTCGGCCTTGGAAATGATGGTCTAAAAAAATAATGAAACGAGGCCACAAAATTTGCTGTTACCACCACCAGATATGGTGTTAATTGTACGGTGTGAGTGATGATGACTGACAGTCCCACGGTTGATAAGTAAGAACTGTGAGATTCGCTCTGTGTACCACTGGTGTTTTGTGGAAAAGCCGATCTGAGATTATGTATCAGCTGCTGCTGATACTCCTGCATGCATGCCTCCTTTTGTATGGCAGGAATTATTTCGGCAAATTTGGTCTTGTACCGGGAATCTAAGAGTGTGACAACCCAGTAGTCGGCATTAATTCTAATTCAGACAATCCGAGGGTCATGTTGCAGGTAGTGCAGCAAGAAGGCGCTCATGTGTCTTGCACATCCAGGAGGACAAAGTCCTTGTTGTGTTGGTGGCGGGGAGGTGAAAATCATACTCCCTTCCTCTGCCCTCTCCCCCCTAACCTCACACAAGAGAAATGTCACCAAGGTCTCCCTCATCTGATAAGTCTTCCATGCCCATCACCAGTTCATCCTCCATTTCTTCCTGGGCTCCTGCACCTTCCTCAACGCCCTCGTTAATCCCTCTCCCCCCACCCTCCCATGCCTGCCGCCTTGGTGCTGCCGACCATCTTGACCTTGGAGATCTTGTTGTCCCTTCCGCATAGGACTCCTCCTGTACTTCCTCCACCTCCTCTTGTCCCCCACCTGACTCTGAATATTGTTTGCTGATAATGGCATGTCAGCACTAAACATCTTCGTCGCCATCTCAAAACTGTCCAGAAGGTGCATAGGTCCTTGATCTGAGACCACTCCACCAGTGTGATCTGCCCCACCTCTGGATCTCGTTAGCCCAGGCTATACGTCATAACGTATTGCACCAGGGCTCGGCGGTGCTTGCCACAGTCGCCGCAACATGTGCAGAGTAGAATTCCAGCATTCGGCACATCGCATTCCAGCTGGTAACAGGGCAAGCCTTCTGGAGCGAAGCAAGTCATTGAGTTGCGGGATGCGAACTCCAGAAGTGAGCACACAGCGTCCGCGCCCTCTGCAGAAGCCCATCTAGGCCGGATAGTGTCTCAAAAAATGCTGGACAACCAAGTTCAACACGTGAGCCATACAAGTCACGTGTGTGACATTGCCCCAGCGAAGGGCCGCACCCAGGTTTGCTGCATTGTGCACACGGCCTTCCCTGGCTGCAGGTTGAGTGGAGACAACCATTGCTGAAACTCGGCCTCCAGAGTTGACCACAACTCCTCAGCTGGGTGACTCACATTTCCCAGGCATTTCAAGGTAAAGACCGCCTGTTGGCGTTGAACCCTGCTGTCAGCATAGTAAGGAGGTGTGCATGATTCCTTCTGTGCAGTTACAACACAGTGGCATACCATACAGGCTTTGGGCGAGGACCGAAATGAGGTTGAGGAGGGAGAAGCAGTGGAGAAACTTCTACCTACAGAAGATTGATGCGCAACTAGTGGGGACGCAAGACTTGGACAGCAGACCCTTCTTCAGCTCTCACCATAGTTAACCAGTGCCCAGTCAGTGACATGTAATGCTGTCCATGCTTACTGGTCCAAGTGTCTGTGGTGAAATGCACCCTGTCACACACAGAGTTTCTCAAGGAAGCAGTGATGTTGTCTGCGACATGCTGGTGTAGCGCAGGCACACCTTTCTTGGAGAAGTAGTGGCGACTGGGCATCTGGTTCTGGGGCACTGCGACGGACATAAGGTCTCAAAATCCTGTGTCAACCCGGCGGAAAGGCACCATTTCTGTAGCCAACAGCTTGCAGATGGTGAAATTCAGCGCTTAGCTTTGTCATGGCTAGGAGGAAAAGGTCTTTTACTTGTCCACATCTGAGGGACAGAGGGCTGACAGCTGTGCTGAGACAGGGTTCAGTAGGGTGTCCCCAGCAAACTGCTTGTCTGTGAGGGAGGTGCAGGCGAAGATATAATGGTATAATGATAGGTGCTTTTGCAGAGCGCACAGGAAACGCTGTTTGCAGCGTTTTCCTGTGCACTCTGCAAAAGCACATATCCTGGACATTTTGTGGGGCCAGAGGCTGTGGTAAGCGTCCAGTTGCCATACAGATCCTTTGCCTGGCGGCACATAGCAATGCCTGCTGGTAACGCTATGCACTGAGGCAAAAAAATTCAAACACTATGTGTTTTTGCAAGTGCACCAAAAAAGTGGTATGCAGCTTTTTTTGTGCTTTTGCAAAAATGCTGTGCGTTTTTTTAACATGGGAGTCTATGGGAAATGCATGCGTTAATGCATGGTACATATATGTACCATGTGTTAACGCATGCGCTAAAAATGGCAAGGAAAATTGCAAGGGGAAAAAAAGGATCCTTTAATGCATCATTACAACAGATGCAAGCTCCCAAGTCTGACCCTAGCCTTTCAGACATATGAGCTCTACCATTCTCTGACTATTCAAAATCACCCTAAAATGGCTGCTACATTCCCTGTTATGACAATTACTGTATATACTCGTGTATAAGCCGACCCGTGTATAAGCCGACCCCCCTACTTTTGCCCCCAAAATCTGGAAAAACCTATTGACTCGTGTATAAGCCGAGGGTGGACCCCAGCACAGGTATACAGCCCCCAGCAGTGTGGTATACAGGCCCCCCCAGTGGTATACAGGCCTCCCCAGTGGTAGTATACAGCAGCCCCAGCAGCCCCAGTGGTAGTATACAGCAGCCCCAGCAGCCCCAGTGGTAGTATACAGCAGCCCCAGCAGCCCCAGTGGTAGGATACAGCAGCCCCAGTGGTAGTATACAGAAGCCCCAGCAGCCCCAGTGGTAGTATACAGGAGCCCAGCAGCCCAGTGGTAGTATACAGGAGCCCCATCAGCCCCAGTGGTAGTATACAGGAGCCCCAGCAGCCCCAGTGGTAGTATACAGGAGCCCCAGCAGCCCCAGTGGTAGTATACAGCAGCCCCAGCAGCCCCAGTGGTAGTATACAGGAGCCCCAGCAGCCCCAGTGGTAGTATACAGGAGCCCCAGCAGCCCCAGTGGTAGTATACAGGAGCCCCAGCAGCCCCAGTGGTAGTATACAGGAGCCCAGCAGCCCCAGTGGTAGTATACAGCAGCCCAGCAGCCCCAGTGGTAGTATACAGGAGCCCCAGCAGCCTCAGTAATCCAGGGCCCCACCCCCCTCGCGCTCCGGAAACCTGTAAAGTAAAATCTTTATACTTATCACTGTCCCCGCCGCCCGCCGCTGCCGACATCAAGATCCCCGGCTTCATCCGTCCGTCTTCTTCCGGCTTCCTGTTCGTCGCAGGCAATGACGTCATTGCTTGCGACGAACAGGAAGCCGGAAGAAGACGGACGGATGAAGCCGGGGATCGTGATGTCGGCAGCGGTGGGCGGCGGGGACAGTGATAAGTATAAAGATTTTACTTTACAGGTTTCCGGAGCGCGAGGGGGGGGGGCCCTGGATTACTGAGGCTGCTGGGGCTCCTGTATATGCAAGCCGTCACTGACTCGCGTATAAGCCAAGGGGGGTACTTTTCAGCCCAATTTTTGGGCTGAAAAACTCGGCTTACACACGAAGTATATACGGTATACTGATTTCCTTACCACTAAATTGCCAATCCCAGTTTAATGCAGTGATTACATTCTAGTTTTATAAGAAGATTCTGATCGCCATTTCCAACTCTCTCACAATGGGATTCTCTGATAAATTTGGTAGGATTGTACGTCCCTGCATGATTTATTGGAAAACAATCTTTAGATTCTCATCTAAAGAATAAGAATAACTTTAATCCCAAGTCAGTTCTAACAGACTGCAGACAGAACTCACTCATACTTACCACGTATTGAACTGTATTTTCGATCATCAATCAAAAAGACAAAAAAGCCACCAAAGAATTCTACGAGTCAAAGACCCAAGTTAAGTAAGTGAATCTGTAGAGTGTACTGACCTTCTCTGTACAGTTACATAAAAAGAAATATCTAGGACAATATAAAAGTCAGTACCTGTAATGTCTTTTTACTTCCTGAGAGCCCAGCCAAAACAAACCAAGTAATGGCTCCTTTATACAACCTGGTGTTCTAGACTGAGCCTGGTGTCTCAACTTTTGCACTAATGGTACATGTCATTTAGAGTTTAGGAGTAAGAACTTAGTAAATAATTTACTGAGAATCTAGTCTTTATCCTCTCAGACTATTGTACAAAGCCTTTATAAGACAAAGACCTTCCATGACCTTGATCATCATT
The DNA here is from genome assembly GCA_033576535.1 of Allobates femoralis. Classification (NCBI taxonomy): domain Eukaryota; kingdom Metazoa; phylum Chordata; class Amphibia; order Anura; family Aromobatidae; genus Allobates; species Allobates femoralis. Next base: position 62,373,717 of record JARQOC010000001.1, read on the forward strand.
TTGAAGTCTAAAAGTGTCGTCCAGCTATGATTTTGACAAAGTGCTCCAAGCACAGATGAGCAAATTAATCCAACGTAGTCCAATCGACTTTGACTCAAATTTCCTGAAACTCACATGTCCCTGCAAATGTGAACAATTTACAATTTGAATTTCAAGAATTACAGATAGAAAATGCCTAGAGCAATGTCACACACTGGTGAAAACTGCAGAAGCCAGAGATGTCAGGCGTGTCCGCGAAGGCTTCAGCATAATGCTTTGCAGCTTGCACATCTCATGGTCTAGCCAACTGGGTGGGATTATCACAGGGACTATAACACATGAGGGCTGGCCAAGCAGTGCTATTTTAACTTTTCACAGGTTAGGGCTAGCAAGTCATTACATGTAGTGAGAAAAAGAGACCTAATTTTGAATGTGGTGTAATATCGTAGTATTTAGGCACATTTAAAATGAGAGTGATAATCTTAATTTTTGAATGATAATTCAAATATTCAATTAAATCAAATAAAAAGATGGTGTAATGCCGCGCTGTCTGGACAAATCCAATCCAATCCGGAGAATATGAAAAATGACTTTATTTGTGCCGATTTCAGGGCAAACACTTGCCCCTTCTTCAGGAATAGTCATGACTAAAGAAGGGGCAAATGTGTACCCTGAAACGCGTAGAAATAAAATCATTGCTCTTATTCTCCGGATTGTATTTGTCCCAACAGCTCCATTACAACTTTACCCAGTGTTTCATGTAATAAGACTCTATTCGTGCAAGCATGGTGGCTCAAGTGGTTAGCACTGCAGCCTTTGCAGCACTGGGGTCTTCAAGTCCTGGGTTCAATTCCCAGCAAGGACACTAAGGACAACATCTGCAAGGAGTTTGTATGTTCTCCCCGTGTTTGCGTGGGTTTCCTCCCAAATTGTAAAGACATACTGATAGGATGTTTAGATTGTGAGCTCCAAGAGGGACAGCATTACTCATGTATGTAAAGTGCTATGGAATTAATAGCGCTATATAAATGAATAAATTATTAAAATTATTATTATTTGTGCTAATATTAACAAATCCATTGATCACACAGTATATTTTTTACCCATAGTGGTATCACAACCAAAAGGGAAAAGGCAGCAAAATCCAATTATACTAAACTATAACAAGAAGAGGTAGGATTTTTTCATGCTTTTATTAACAATTTTTTAAAAATTCACTTGCACGTATAGATACAAAGGGGAATGCACAGACCCACTGCCTAGTGTCCTAAAAAACATGAAAGTATGATAAAGGAGATTACAAAGTTTGATCAATGCACCAACACAGTCAATCAGCATCAGCATATACTGGAATCACATATATAGGAACAACATGCTTATATCTCTAGTGCCTGGTAAATACTCACTGGGTAAAAGAGGCATACACTTATCCTTAGATCAGTAAATTGCCGCTAAAAAGCCCTAGGCTAGTGCATAGATAAAGTGCATAATAAGTTTCTCCAGCAATTTGGCAGCTTACCTAGGTGTAATATGGCAGATGGAGACTGCTGTGACATAAACCCCACGATTGTTTCGCAAGCAGAAAAGTCCTCTTCTTCGTGGGGATGACATCCCTAGCTCTTATTGTTAAGAACATCTTAAAGAAAAACTACAAATTTAACACATGCCATGTTGCCTATAACCCTAGTCAGTTTGTTGCTGCCATCTACTTCTCTATCTGGTATTATCGTACAGAAAATACCACTCAGTAATCATTAGTAATTAAAGCAAGTCCCAACTGCGGCCAATGATTGTATGAATAGATATTGCCTAGGATATACATTGTTTTGAGAAAGACCATTGGGGATCAATTTTTACTTATCAGTCTGATCTTGACACATACATAAGAATTGCCACTCAGCCAATGAGTGTCTAACGATGGCTCCCAACTGCTGTCAGTGATTGCCTGAGAAGGAATGTCCTAGGATAGCCTTTGGTTTGTGAACTAGAGACCAGTGAGACCTTGGCAGAGTATAAACTGAAGTGGCTGGGGAATTGTTGAGAATAAATTCTTCAATTGGGGCCTTTTCAAAAATAGAAGAAAAATGTAGAACTGCCCTGCACCACCACAACGTATAACAAAGTCTTGGTTGTTAACACTCGTTTGCTGTGACTCAGTTTTTGTCTGCAATGCCACTTAACTACTTGTCACCTGGCAAGTTAGGGACAGCCCTGAGCTTCCCTTGCTGAGCATAAGCTGTTACATTACATCCCATCTGTGATACATTTTGGGCCCGGTCAAACACAGCACCCCTGCGCTTTATGAGGTCAGTAGGCACAGTGGCAGGTTATAATATGGTTAGTGTAGGGACAGTCCCGAAATGGGTCACAGTGTCAAGGTGGGATGAGCTAAATAAGTTTTTTTTGCATAAAAGGTAGTGCAAGTACCCTGTGTTTTAACAGCACTAGTTTTTTTTATTTATTGCAAAGTATTTGGACATAATATACTCATACTTTTTCATTTTCTAGTTGTTTCACACATCCAAGAAGTGTATTGACCCTTCAAGTGCTTCACAAGAACTGAAGTAATGGAAGGAAAAATAAAAAAAAAAGATAAAAATAAAATAAAATAAAAAGGAGTATATAAACATTTTATAAACTGAAAAACAAACTTACCTAATGGATAACAGTAAAAACAATTACTGAGCGACTGCAACTAAACTGCGTTAACCATAATTCTATGCAGTAGAAAAAACTATAGTAGAAGTACTAAAAGATTTTTCCACTACAATTCTGAAACTACAATTACTAAACAGATGTCAGTAAAAAACAATTACTGAACTCTCACAACTATTTGACCCTAGCCTTTACTATATTCAGTAAAACATATTGTAGTAGACATCAATTACTAGAATGTATTTTTACAGTCCCTAATCTATCCCTATCAACTCAATTAAATTATTTTATCTTTTTTACACTAGTTAAGATAAAAAGATTTAAACCAATAACTGGATGCCAATCAATGATGTGCAAAGAAGAGACTGACAGCGTCCAATGTCAAAGGGGTGAAAAAATTGCAGATGATTTTTGTCTGCCATAAAGCAATGTTTCAACCCTAATGGGTCTTCAGTTTTTTTTAACACATTTGGATGCTATCAGCCTCTTCTTTGTGTTATTTTCCAAGTGGACTCCTTGGACTAATAACATTGCATCCTTCTGGACTCGTTCCCTTGGTGGTCCTAATTTAGGTGTGCAATCAACTTTCTGACTTCTGGAAATGCATAATGTGCGTCACTCATCAGTGCTCAGTGGCTGCAGGACTCGCACAGAGGTGCTTCAAAGGTTAGGGTAAATAGACAGGAAAAAATGTCCTGGCTAAAATCGATAACAGACCCCATCAGTGATGTACGTCGGTAGCTGCAGGACAAACACATGGAAGTGATGAAGAAGAAAAAACTGCCCAAAATCGAGCTATCAAGTTCTTATCAGTGCTTGGTGGCAGAATTAGGGTGGGGGGCGCGGAAGGGGTTAGAGAGTGTGGGGAAAAAAGGGGAGAGAGATTGGGGTGTACAGTGCCTTGTGAAAGTATTTGGCCCCCTTGAACTTATCAACCTTTTGCCACATTTCAAGCTTCAAACATAAAGATATACATTTTTTTTGTGAAGAATCAACAACAAGTGGGACACAATCGTGAGGTGGAACAAAATTTATTACATATTTTAAACTTTTTAACAAATAAAAAACTGAAAAGTGGGGCGTGCAATGTTATTCTGCCCCCTTGAGTTAATATTTGTAGCACCACCTTTGCTGTGATTACAGCTGCAGTCACTTGGGGATGTCTCTATCAGTTTAGCACATCAAGAGACTGAAATTTCTTGCCCATTCTTCTTGCAGAACAGCTGGAGCTCAGTGAGGTTGGATGGAGAGCGTTTGTGAACAGGAGTTTTCAGCTCTTTCCACAGATTCTCGATTGGATTCAGGTCTAGATGTGACTTGGCCGTTTATTTTTGAACCATTCCATTGTAGATTTTGCTTTATGTTTGGGATCATTGTGTTGTTGGAAGATAAATCTCCGTCCCAGTCTCAGGTCTTTTGCAGACTCCAACAGATTTTCTTCCAGAATGGTCCTGTATTTGGCTCCATCCCCCTTCCTATCAATTTTAACAATCTTCCCTGTCCCTGCTGAAGAAAAGCAGGCCCAAACCATGATTCTGCCACCACCATGTTTGACAGTGGGGATGGTGTTTTGAGGGGGATGAGCTGTGTTGCTTTTACGCCAAACATATCGTTTTGTATTGTGGCCAAAAAGTTTGATTTTGGTTTCATCTGACCAGAGCACCTTATTCCACATGTTTGGTGTCTCCCAGGTGGCTTGTGGCAAACTTTAATCAAGATTGTTATAGCTATCTTTGAGAAATGGCTTTCTTCTTGCCACTCTTCCATAAAGGCCAGATCTGTGCAGTGTACGACTGATTGTTATCCTATGGACAGACTCTCCCACCTCAGCTGTTGATCTCTGCAGTTCATCCAGAGTGATCATGGGCCTTTTGGCTGCATCTCTGATCAGTCTTGTCCTTGTTCAAGATGAAAGTTTAGAGGGACGGCCGGGTCTTGGTAGATTTGCAGTGGTCTTATACTCCTTCCATTTCAATATGATCGCTTGCACAGTGCTCCTTGGGATAGTTGAAACTTGGGAAATCTTTTTGTATCCAAATCCGGCTTTAAACTTTGCCACAACAGTATCTCGGACCTGCCTGGTGTGTTCCTTGGTCTTCATGATACTCTCTGCACTTGAAACAGAACCCTGAGACTATCACAGATCAGGTGCATTTATACAGAGACTTGATTACACACAGGTGGATTCTATTTATCATTACAGTCATTTAGGAAAACATTAGATCATTTAGAGATCCTCACTGAACTTCAGGACTGAGTTTGCTGCACTGAAAGTAAAAATGGCCGAATAATATTGCACGCCCCACTCTTCAGTTTTTTATTTGTTAAAATATGCAATAAATTTCGTTCCACTTCACGATTGTGTCCCATTTGTTGTTGATGCTTCACAAAAAAAATTAGAATTTATATCTTTATGTTTGAAGCCTGAAATGTGGCAAAAGATTGAAAAGTTCACAGGGGGACAAATATTTTCACAAGGCACTGTATTTGAAAAAAGTAGGAAGGAAACAGGAACAGGTCAGGAACAAGGCAAGAACAAATCTTTTAGCATCTTTCTTCAATCAGCAGCAGCGCAAGAAGTGGTGACACAGGGAAAAATAGTCTGTGGCACCACAAATCCCAACACATCTGGATGTACAACAGCACAATGACTGCTGTACTCATGCCTGAAAGCTAGAATGAGGCTGAGATGAGCGGTCACTGTGGGGTCAGATGACGTCTCTGCTCACTGATTAGTGTGATTGGTCTGATCACTCCAATTAGGGCTAGGGCTGGTGACGCTGCCATTGCTAGGCTCCAGCCTAAAATTGGTACTCTCCTAGCATGATCACAGGAGGACTTAAATATTTCAGGTGATTTCATTTGCTAAAACATCAAAATTGCTGTGATTAGTTGTTTAAATTTGCAGGGGACAGGGAAAGTGGCGTTGTACGCAGCTGCCCTCCTGTCAGAAACAACAGACAACTTCATGCGATCATCATGGCGCATTTTAGCCAGGATGTGTGGCGCCCCTGCGGACCTGTCGTCACAGAGTGGAATAGCAGCAGGGCCTGGTAAGTGGTCACTCCGCACAAACACCCAACTTAACTCCCGATCTCTACTCCTAGTTACTTCGTGTCAGGCAAGGGATAGCGGGAGGGACCAAGTGGAGCGTGGAGAGTGAGGAAAAGCCTGGGAAGGGGGTGGAGAAACTGGAGTAAAAGCCAGGAACATTAAGTTAGGAGAGCTCAAGTAGAGAGTTCAGGTTCGAGTTCCTGGTGAGCTGTAATGGGAGAAGGAACAGAACTCCTAAGCCGATACACCCAACAAGAACCCGGATCTGGTGGCTTGTAGCACCGTATGGCTGGTCTGGTTCCCAGGCTACGTACTGAGAGACGCAAGAAGGGGTCCAGGGTGTTCCCAGGTCAACGGGGGCACCAGGGGACCAGGCCAAAGCCATGGTGCTGGCGCTGTTGATGTGGCTAGGAACTGTATGTCCCAACCACAGATTAACTGGCAGGTGAAGGGACTCTATGCCTGGAACCCACCCTCTGGTACGATGAAGGAAAGACAGTCAAACTAGGGCTAGGGGGACAGACCGAGAGCCCCAGGAAAGACCCACGACAGCTGGCCCTAACTAGCACTCGTAAAAGGAGAACGAGACCTGGAAAGGTACCAGAGAGAGAGGATGTACTGTTATCGAACCATCCCAGCTGCTAGTTCGTGACCACAGCCGCTTGATAACTTGTGATACAGTGTGAACATTTTTGTACCATGTGACTTGTGGAGCTTTAGTAAAGACGCGGTAATAGTTCAGAACTTTCTGTGACTTTTACTTGCGTACCGAGATGGGGCTGAGTAAGACGGAGTCTTGGCAGCCGGAGGTTGCCCGAGGACATTAACAGTACTTTGCCTTTTCCTTCTTGCACCATCTTCTCAGCAGCCCTGGGGAACAGCCCTACCCGTGGAGGGCGCATCTTGCTGTCTGCAACCCCCATCTGGATATCTCAACTACTCCTTTGGCTGTCAGGACAGTGGGCTTACTGTCTGAGTATACGGATTCTATTAGGGTTTGGTAGTTCTGCCCTCTAAGGCCTATTGCGGCTCTACACCAGACCAACATTTCAGTTTTGCAGTGGTATCACAATGGGTACCGGTTCACTTACCTTTGCACTGCCAATTTCTCCTCAGAAAACTCTACCTGCTGTCTCATCATCAATGCTTTGATTTCCTTCTGCAGGACTCGCTGTTGTCCACTGTTAGTATTCTCGGCAATCTGCTGTAACACAACAATTATTTCTGCAAGACAATTCTCTATCACATTAGCGCCCAAAATAATCATTGGATTACTTTCATGCCAGTCAATGTGTCACCCCACTGGTCGGTCCGCCTCGGAGGGATACTGCACTCAGACCAGCGTGTGTAGTATGCCTGTGACCAGGGGATTGGGATGTTAATCTGGGGCCCTCACCCTATGCATTCATACACCTAGAGCCAGGGGATGAATTGGTTAACCTGTTCCTAGGGAACCGATCCCGGTGGGTGGAGTCTTAGGTGGGTAGTGAAGAGTGAGAAAGAGTTAGTTAGCTCATCAGGAGAGTTGAAGAAGAGTGGACCCTGCGAGTGATGCAGAGGAGGGCACGAAAAGGACGGTGACCAAGACTGAAGGGGGATTATCGGGTGTCAGATAACACTAATCCGGACCAGAACGGCACTTGGACTTGAAGGACCCAGTCCAACACCGGAGGACCGGCTCCAAGGATGGAGGGACGTGGGCTACTAAAAGAGCTGCGGTCTAGCCCTGGCATATTCCTACAAGGCCTGCAGGGGGTTAAGGAACCATTAGAGAAGGAAACTTGTAAATCTTGTGAGTCGGCGCCGGGCTCTGTGCAGGGTAGTACAGGAAGGCAAGGCGTGAAAGGAACACCACTGAGGGCCTCAAAGAGACATTTTATCCCCTGGTGACTACCCAAGCCAGCTAACCGTGACTGTATACCTGTAAGCTGCCTGAAAGTTATCACTAAACAGGTGCAGAGCTTGAACTATGTCTGGTGTCTCATTTCTACCACACCGGGTAAATTGCATTCCAGTCTCAACAGCAGAGTCTGCAACCAGCCTCCACCTGCAGAGCCGCCTTCTAGTGAGAAATCCATTCATCCATCCCTGCCCTGGGGATCCTGCTCCACCTACGGGGAGCAACACCATCTGGCTGCAGCATCATCATCCTCGGAGGTCTGAAAGCAGCACTGGTAACATTACCAGGTACCGTAGGTGGTGTCACAAACTTTATTTTATTTTATTTATTTTATTTTACACATTTTCAGCGACCACCAGGGCCACGGCCCCAGCAACCAGCCACCAGTGACAGCATCTTTAATCAACGCCCGGGATCCGAGTACCCCACGACCCTGGGTCAGTCAACATCAACAATTCTCAATCCTTGACCCTTTAACTCTACCCGCCCCACTTTAATAGTCACTTCTTTGAACCCAATCTGCGGCACATGTTTACCATTACTAGCCAGAATATTAAAGTCATCACCTGGGCTGTGCAAAAGGCTGAATCTGCCCAGTATCTCTTATAAAGGATATAAGGTATGGAGGTTATCTGGGAGATGGTATCCAGCAGAGCGTTCATGGGCATGCCATCCAGCATGACAGGCAGGACTGGATGCCCTCCCACATACCTGTCACACCAGTTTGGTGGGCCTTGCGATTTTAGTCCTGAGGGGCGGCCGGCTTCCCCAGGGGATTCTCGTTTAAAGTGCATTCACTGGCAAAGTGACCTGGTACTCTACAGCGGCAGCAAATAGGTTGTCCTTCCGAGTAGTAGTGGTCGCTGGGTCGTCCTCTGGTCGCTGGGTACCTCCTTGGCCGCATCCACGGGAATGTCCTCCCTGCTTGAGGCCAACTCGATCTTCTCCACGGGTTTGGATCCTCGCATCTCCTGCATAGCCTTGGCCATCTCAGCTACACTTTTAGTTAGTGCTTCAATCTTTAGGTTAAGAGTCTTAGTGATTGACCCCTGGGGCTTTGCACTTGCCCCTGTTGCAGTCTGTGGGTTTGCCCTCTCAGGTGTTGATAAGTTGCAGCCAGACATTGTGCAGGGTTTGCGTCATGAGATTCCTCTGCCTGCATTATGTGGATGGCTCTGTCTTTGAACTGCACGAAGTCAAGATCAAGGTTTTGGATGGCCATCATACGCAGTTGTCCTCTATGAGGAGATAAGAGTCCATCAATAAACTGGTCGATGAACAATTTATCCTCCCTTGTGCCAAGTCAGGCTCTGTCTGCTTTAGTGCCGGGAGCGCTTCCTGTAGATTTAATGCAAAGTCTCGTGCTCTCTCCTATAGTTTCTGCTGCCACCCAAAGAATATCATTTTTATTCGTGCATCGGTACTGGTTTCAAAAGTAGCTTTCAGCCTGGCAATTACATGTTCTACAGTATCTTTTTCAGTTTATGGCCAGAACTTTGTCTCCCACAGTGCGTTACCAGTTAATTGTCCCATTAATATGCTTGCACGCTGGCCTTCTGTCAGGGGGTACACACTGTAATGGCTATTCAGTTTTTCTCTGACGTCCGTCAGGGTGTTTGGTTCCCCTGAGTTTTGCGGCAACCACGTCGCTTACGGGGTGTACAGCAATAAGGACGGCATGATCGGGGTCATTCCTTGTGCTGCAGCAGCGCAGAGTGCTCCATCCGCTCCTGGGGCTGTGAGGCCAGCAGCGCCTACCCCCTGCCCAGGCTCTCTTGGCTCCGACATCTTCCTCCCCCTTAATGAACGTTAACTCTTCTGCTCTTTTCAATTTACAACTTTGGTTCCACCAGTGGGACAGGGTTTCTCGTCCCCACTGGATGTCATCAGAGCGCAGGTTGGTCTTCGCTTTGCGCTCTTGGGAGGGTGCCGCCCACGATGTCATGCCCCCTCAGCTTCCCGTGCATCTTGTGGCGCAGTAATGGCAACAGTCAAAAACACATATTTTACACAGCTCACGGCACACAGTACCTGGTGATACTGGGCTACAGGATCCTGTTTGTGATGCCAGAAGCTGACGTGCCTCAGGGTCGTTGGTACTCGGAACCGGGCTATGCTGTCTCTGGGGAGTCTCAGGGGTTGAGACCCCGTGGCCCTGGGTTCAGCTGAAAGGGGGGTTTTCCTTCTGGCTTGGTAGGGAAAGGGAAGTATTGAATATGGAGATTATTCGTGACGCCACCCATGGTATGTGGCTATAGGTGGCCACCGCTGCTGCTGAACCTCCTGGGATGGTGGAAAGGCAGCCTGGATAGAATAGCTCTCCACGGGCAGAGCAGTTCCCGGGACAGTGAAGGTAGTTTAGGCATTGGGTGCAGGATGACAGGCACGAAGCAATAAGCAGAATAACTGTTTGTTGGTCACTCAGTCTTTTACTGGAATAGCTGACTTCAGGCAGTTATCCGAGGAGTCCTTGCCGAGAGCAACTCAGGATCCCTCCTCACCATCCAGGTCTTTGGTACCTTACTGCGCTTTGTGTGTTGGCTCCTGCTGCTGCATCAGCTAAGTTGCTGGCCCAGTCTCTTCTTACTAGGTGCCGGTATGACAGGCAACTCGAGTCCTTTCTGACCCTCTTCTCGGGTATCAGTTCCTGATCTCCCATCGTTCCTGTGTCTCCGGCTGAGGAACCTGGAATTCCCCACCTTTCGGTATTGACTGCCGGGACTTAGACCCTGCACATTTTCCGACCCGGTGTACATTCTCTGCGCTTTCCTCTGGGGTGAGCAGGTGTCGCTCAGCTCCCCAGGTGTTCCCTCGACTCTCTCTTCAGACCCTAGCCTTAGGCCTGGCACCGAGTCAGTCGATCCTGGGATGAGCTTTAAGCCTCAGTCCGCCAGGATGTCTTACTCAGTCTTCCTAGGAAAAGAACTGCTGTACCTAGGATGAGGTTAGCACAGATCAATCCTCCAGGTAATCTTCACAGTCCTCTCGGGAACTGAACTAACTGGTTCCGCCCAGATCATAATTTATAGGGGAGCTCACCCTGAACTCGGGTTTGGTCTACCCCTTCTATCCTGGAGGCAGAAGGTGTTGTGTGTGGTTTACCTGCCTAATGAGAAGACTGTTTGTTGCTCCCAGCATGACACCACCACCCGGGGGCAGTGATGACACAGTGGCACTAAGACCCGGGGGTGCCACATTGGCATAATAGCATACGTTCTGCACACTTTATATAAATTAATTGCTAGATATTGCTCAGCAAAAACTGTGTTGATATGGTTGACTGTAGGCAGTAGCTAATAAATGGGTTTTGCACCAAAGACACGACAAACATTCATGCGTGGTATGTTTAGTATTCTAAACAGGATGATGTTAACTGTGTAACGCATAGATTTGGCTGTTTAGCAATCAGATGAATTTCCCACTAGGCTATGGATGAGAAAATAAGTACAACCATGATTAGCCTGCGGGGATATAGCTGCCCTGTATACTGTTCATTCTGAGTTAATAAGCATGTATTTTCTGCTATGAGTGTTTCTACACCAACTACTGCATTAACCAACATATTAATAAAGTGCCAATACTAACTATACATTGGGTATATAGAAAAATGTTCAACACGGTTCTCAGACTGAATGATTTTACATATACTAGCCTATTATATATAAGGCTTCAGAAGACCAGAAACCATCATAGCTGTTAATAGTTCTGAATTTTCCAGGTGTGACGCTTGGTGTTGTCACTCCTCATGGAAAGCTGTGAGACATAGGAGTCAAGAAGTCCAGTAACAAATTCAGAGTGCATGTGAAAGGCAGAGGCCCAAGACAAAAGAGTAAAATAGGTCACAGTCCAGGGTCAGATCAAAATAGTGCGGATAGAGACAAAGGGGCTAGTCAAATGAGTAGTCAAAGACAAGGTTCAAGGTAAGGCAGTAAGAGATCAGAACAGCAAAACATGAGGCACACACGCCACAGATCAAAACTATGACTGACAAAAGTTTGACTAGATTAATGGTGGGTTTACACGCTTCAATATCGTTGCAATATCGCAACTCAATGGCGCGGGAGTGCGCATTTAGTGCACGTTTCTCCCTCATCGCATTGGATGTTTACACGCTGCGATATCGAATACATCGTCCGTGCAATGTCTACGCCCCCCAACCCAGGAACGATCCTTTAACATGGGAGTGAATGGGTGACGTAGAACATCGCATAGTAGTTGGGCTGTCACACAGCATGATCCGGCTTCAATGTCTATTCAATATCGGGGCATTGAATAGCACGCTCATTCAATCCCCGATATCGCATTGACATCGTTCCTGCATCATATTGGACGTTCACACCATACAACGCAGGAACGATATCGGGTCCAATGATTGAACCACGTGACTTTTGATTGAAATCGGACTACGATATCGCAACGTGTAAACCCGCCAGAAAAGCAAGGCAATCACCCTGAAAGTTGACACCTGGAGGAAACCCAGCAGGTTCAGCCCATGACTGGGCTACTGGATGATCCTACAAATAATACTGAAAGCTCAGTATACCAATGAAAGCTATTGGGTAAATGAGTTGTCATTTACTGCTAGAGATGAGCCACCACCCTAGTGTATGAATTCGATTTGATTCATCAAATTGGGGGTGTGTTCGTTGAATGTTCATCAAATGTTTGTCGAACATGTCGAACACCATTGAAAACAATGGCAGGCAAACACATATAAACACATAGAAGACACCTTCTAAGGTGTCCAAAAGGTGACAAACTACTCAGAAGACACAACAAACACATGAAAAAGTGACAAGTACATATAAAAATGTGAAAAGAAAAGAGCTGGATGAGTAAAAGGATGAGGAGACACAGATATAGGCATATCATGCCCTTCTAAAATCATGTAAAACACAGCAAGGGGACTCCAACAAGAGTCTCCATTTTTTTCAAAAATTTGGGCACAAACACCACTTAAGTGGCATCAATTGCCCCACAGTTGCAAGCTTAAAATGGTTGGTAAGGTGACTTTCATACAGCACATTACAAAATCCCCAAGCCTTTAGTCTCCCCATGTTATCTGTAAGATTTGTCACTAAAATCTAAGTAGAGGCTGAAAAATCAATAGTTTGAGTACTTCATGCATGAACCGTCACATGGATATGAAGCAAAAGTCACAGTGGGAGGCTCACTGTGCTACAATGCAGGCTAGCGGGCCGGGCCAACCACTGTCTGCCAGATCAAGTGCATCCGCGGCCTTTTCATCCTGTGTGACTGTGGGGACAGCAGTCACACATGCTTTTGGACGCAGACCTTCAACCTCTTTACCCACAACAGCTAGTGTGATTGGCAATTTGTCAGTTATTTTGGAAGTCGAAACACCTGCTGGTGTTGAGCGCTGTCAGACATTGAGAGCACCACCTTTGGATGAAGGCAACATAATATCTCCGCCTGCACCTTCCTCCACATACAAGCAGTTTCCAGGGATACCCTACTCAACCCCATCTCAGCACAGCAGCCAGCCCTCGGTCCCTCAGATGTGGACAAGTAAAAGATCATTTCCTCCTTGCCATGAGGAAGCTAAAAGGTTGAATTTCACCATCTGCAAGCTGTTGTCTACAGAAATGCTGCCTTTCCGCCTGGTAGACACAGAGGATTTTCAAGACCTTATGCCCGTCACAGTGCCCCAGTTCCAGATGCCCAGTCGCCACTACTTCTCCAAGAAAGCTGTGCCTGCGCTACACCAGCATGTCACAGACAACATCACCACTTCCTTGAGAAACTCTGTGTGTGACAGGGTGCATTTCACCACAGACATTTGGACCAGTAAGCATGGACAGGGGCGTTACATGTCGCTGACTGGGCACTGGGTAACTATGGTGACAGCAGGAGAAGGGGCTGTTGTCCAAGTCTTGCCATCCCCACGAGTTGTGCGTCGATCCTCTGTATGTAGAAGTTCCTCCTTACTATGATGGCAGCAGGGCTCAACAGCATCAGGCGGTGTTTACGTTGAAATGTCTGGGAAATGTGAGACACACAGCTGAGGAGTTCTGGTCAGCTGTGGAGACCAAGTTTCATCAATGTTTGTCTCCACTGAACTTGCAGTCAGGGACGGCCGTGTGTGACAATGCTGCAAACCAGAGTGCGAACCTTTGCCGGGGCAATATGACACACGTGCGGCAACTGGACACTTACTGCAGCCGCCGGCTCCACAGGATATGTGCTTTTGCAGAGCGCACAGGAAACGCTGTTTGGACCTTGCCGGAAAGGTTAAAATAGACATTTTTATATTTTGAACACTTTCTTTTACTTAATTAAAAATGTCTATTTTAACCTTTCCAGCAAGGTCCTCTTGCTGATAGGACCTGTGGTGATTAGTGATGGGCGAATCCTAAATTACTCGGAATCGCTTGACTCTAGCGAGTCCGAGCACAGGACTCGCTACTCATTGCGAGTCTAGCGAGTCCAATGTTAATGAATGGGGAAGCGAGTAATAGCGAGTAGTGTGAGATTTACAAATCGCAGATGTGTCTCGGAAGCTTCAGCCTGAAGCAATCCTAGTTTTGTCATTTATTTGCATTGGACTCGTTTACTTTGTAAGTAATCGCTGAGAAACTCGCACAGATAAGAGTCCTGTCTGCTCAGTGTGCTGGCTGCCAGCTCCAGGGTCCTAGAGCCCGCCTGCTGCCTGATGTAGCAGAACTGAGATTGTTCTCAGTCTGCTCATTCCCTGTGTACAGACATGAATGTCTGTGCACAGAGATGATGTAGCAGAGCTGAGATTGTTCTCAGTCTGCTCATTCCCTGTGCATAGACATCTATATCTATGCACAGGGGATGTAGCAGAGAGGACATCGTGTGTTGGACTGCGTCGGACGGAAGAGGATTTTTTTTAATTAAAGATGGAGTCCCTAATGGCTTTTTTTTTTATTTCTAATAAAAAATTTTCTTTGTGTTGTGTTTTTTTTAAAACAATTTAATAGAAATTCATGGCAGTCATGTCTAATATTGGCGTGACCGCCATAAATTTCGGGCTTAGGGCCAGCTGATAATACAAAGCTGGCCCTAACCTCTTTATTACCCAGCGTGCCACCGCTACCAGGGCCGCTGGAAGAGCGGGGTTCAGCGCCAGAGGATGGCGCTTCAATGAAGGCGCCATCTTCTGGGGCGGCTGCGGGCTGCAATTTGCAGCGGGGGGTGCCCAGAAAGCTTGGGCATCCCTGCGCTGCGGATTCCAGCCCCCAGCTGCTTAGCTGTACCTGGCTAGAAATAGAAATTGCGCGGAGCCCCACGCATTTTTTTTAAATTAGTTCATGAAATTCTGAGTTTCTGACTCTGAAATTCATGAAATAATTAAAAAAAAAATGCGTGGGGCTCCGCACAATTTCTATGTCTAGCCAGGTACAGCTAAGCAGCTGGGGGCTGGAATCCGCAGCGCAGGGATGCCCAAGCTTTCTAGGCACCCCCCGCTGCAAATTGCAGCCCGCAGCCGCCCCAGAAGATGGCGCGTTCATTGAAGCGCTATCCTCTGGCGCTGAACCCCGCTCTTCCAGCGGCCCTGGTGGCGGTAGCACGCTGGGTAATAAAGGGGTTAATACCAGCTTTGTTATACAAGCTGGTATTAAGCCCGAGATTCTTAATGTCAGGCCACAAATTGACACAGCCACTAAGAATCTCCAATAATGGGTTAAAAAAACACAACACAGAGAAAATTTTTTATTAGAAATAAAAAAAAAAAGCCATTAGGGACTCCATCTTTAATTAAAAAAATCCTCTTCCGTCCGACGTAGTCCAAAACGCGATGTCCTCTCTGCTACATCCCCTGTGCATAGATATAGATGACTATGCACAGGGAATGAGCAGACTGAGAACAATCTCAGCACTGCTACATCATGTCTGTGAGCAGGCGGGCTCTAGGACCCTGGAGCTGCACAGAGAAGACAGCTGGACTCGGCTCGCAATGTAACAGCAGTTACTTTGCGAGTTTCCCTGCTATCACTGGCACAGTAGCCGAGTCTAATGCAAACAATGGCAATCCTAGTTTTGTCAGCGTTTCTGACAAAACTAGGATTGATATTGATTTGCATTGGACTCGTGCGAGTAATCACTGGGAAACTCGCCGAGTACCGAGTCCTGCGAGTCCCTTACTACTCGCCGAGTAACGAGTCCTAGCGAGTAGATTCGCCCATCCCTAGTGGTGATGTCACAAAACCGGTTATCGCGGGAACTCCGGTCATGTGACCGGTTTTGTGACTGGTTTTCTGACGTCACCACAGGTCCTATCAGCAACAGGACCTTGCTGGAGCCATCGGTGGACCGCCAGACAGGTGAGATTACATTTTTTTTAACACTTTATTTCACTTAATAGCTGTTTATTTTGGCTGAAAATGCAGCAGATGCTGTTTTCTGACCGCATCCGCCGCATTTTCGAACCAAAATCGAACAGCTTCAAGAACTGCTGAACTTGAACCAAATTGTTAGAATTCGGCGAATGACTTGAACACCGCCAAAAACAACTCGAATTTGAAATTGGCGAACAATTCAAGTCAAACACCACTCATCTCTACTGGTAACGCTATGCGCTGAGGCAGAAAATTTCTACTTTTCTGCCGGATCCATGAGACTCAGGGGCAGACGCAAGTCAGACCCTAGCCTTACCGCAGCCTCCGGCTCCACAGAGATCTCCAAGATATGCGCTTTTGCAGAGCGTACAGGAAAATGCTGCAAACAGCATTTCCTGTGTGCTCTGCAAAAGCACATATCCTGTTGAGCCGGCGACTGCGGTAAGCGTCCGGTTGTCATAGGAATTAATAGTCAGGCAGTGCATAGCATGACCTGCTGGTAACGCTATGTGCTGGGGCAGAAATTTTCTAAGGTTATTATGACGGATCCGCCAGGCTAGGGGCAGACCAGGTCTGACCCTAGCCTAACTGATAAAACCTGGACAGGGTCATGGGCACTCAAGGTTTACTGTTGGGAGCACCTATGCTATGCCCAACTGATAGCAGCTAACAATGGAGATGTAAGCATCAGATTTTGACCATGAAGCAATAGAAGGTAACCTGGTCGGATGCATAACATTTTCTTTTACATCATGTGAACGGTCAGATTTCTTACCAAGAAGATATGGCACCTCGATGAAAAGTTGACCAAAGCTGTGTGATGATTTGGGCATCATTCTTAGGTCTTGGCATTAATGTGAATGTTAGGGTGGATTCAGACTTGCATTTTTCTAACCTGCATCCTAATCTGGCTGAAATCTGTTGCTACCCTAATCAGGCCTGTATCCATAACCTTAGAAAGGGGATGCAGGCACTTATGGTGGCATAAGGTTTCCACCAGATCCTAATAAATGAGGTTTTTTACCTCCTCCCGGGATGAACAAAGTTTCTATTTTGCGACTGGTTAAAAAGCCTGATGTCACCGGATGCAGCGCACTGCGGCCAAAAATAGAATAAGCTTAAATAGGGCTGGCTCTGGCCAGAGGCAGATCCGGCCAGTCTGGATCCAGGTTTCACACTGAGCATGCCCAGAGCCCCTCCGAACAACCTCCCATTATACATGTCCTATGTAAAATTCCAACTTCATGATGAATGAGGCACAAAAACAGATGCAACTGTATGTAACCACATTCAGATCAGGCATACTACCGCTGCGTTTGCATACGGCTGCACACGTCGGTCTGACGCGTTTTCAGCCTGATCACACCTGAACGCCAGTGTGAAACCAGCCTTACTGGGTCACATAACATAACTAAATATTCTACAGACTAGTGCACCTCTTCATGGCAGGACTATTTCCTAATGATCATGGCAACATATAAAGCAGTGGTCTATGGACAGATGTAAAGCTAGATTGATATTTCAATTAAATTATACTTGGATGCCCCTTCTACTCATTTTACAGATTTATGTATTTAGTACATTGAGCACCAATATCCATGCGGCAGGTTAAAGACTGACGGCAGTTACCATGGTAACATGGAACTTTGCCAAATTAAATGTTTGTAAATATATTACCCAACATAAAGGGAAAGAAAAGTGCTCAGTTCTCCTTATAGAGGGCCTTTTTTTGCAATTTTTCAATTTCCATCACATTCATATACAATAGGGAATAAGAATAAGAATAAGAACAATAAGAATTCTGGGGCAATTTGTAAATAAAAAACTTTGATAGTAGCAAAAAATATTTTGTGTTTTAGACACTTTTTGTGACTTTTACAATAAGTAATCGTGACAGCAGAAAGGGGGAGGTTTAAGGAAAGCCGTTGTGTTCTCATATGATTTGGACCACAAAAGACTGATGTAATTAAATTGTATAACCTTATATTTAGGAGGCATCAACCTATCCACCCCATGACAAATGTCCTGCTGTTTTTGACTCCCCTTTTACCAAGAGTCATAACTTTTTTTTATCTAAGTCTGCATTCACACTGCGTTATTGTGCGATCCGTAGTTGTCCGCTGTAAAATGGACAGCTATGGATCCGATTTGGCTCCCATGCATCCCTATGGGCCACGGATCACATCAGATTTGCCCTTAATGGCATCTGATTTCTGTCAGATCCGATTCTGTCAGATTTTTTCCTGCACCCAAAATCGCAGACTATTGCGATTTTGGGAGCATCGGACAGAATCTGACAGGATCGGATCCAACATAATCCGAGGCCTTTAACATGGGGGCTATGGAGCACGGGTCCGAGAAAGCAGCTGATGGCTTCTCAGACCCGATTTAAGTGTACTGAGCATGCTCAGTACACTAAAACTGCTCCTAACTGTCTAATTTCACTTCCGCAATGTATATACATACATTGCGGAAGTGAAATTAAGTAAATGCAAGGGTTAAAAATAAACAATCTTTATTCTCACCTGTCCACGAGTTTCCTGGCAGCTCCAGCTATCTTCTGATCCTTACAGGACCTGGCGTGATTTCACAATCCAGTCACATGACCGGTTACCGCGGTAATTGGTCATGTGACTGTAACGCAACCACAGGTCCTGTAAGGACCAGAAGATAGCTGGAGACGCCGGGAAACTCATGGACAGGTGAGAATAAAGATTTTTTATTTTATATGGTCTGGAGGAAAGGGGAGAAAGAGGAAGAGACTGAGGGAGCAGGGAGAGGAAGGGGGAAAGAGGGAGAGGCTGAGGGAGCAGAGAGAGGAGGGGGAAAGAGGGAGAGACTGAGGGAGCAGGGAGAGGAGGGGGAGTGAGGTGACAGGAGGGAGAGATGAGGATGAATGTGGTGACAGGAGGGAGAGAGGAGGGGGAGTGAGGTGACAGGAGGAGCGGGGAGAGGAGGAGAGAGGTAGAGGATCCAAACTGATCCTGTAAAATATCATAATCGGATGTCTGTTTTGCATCCGATTGCAGGTATCATTTTGGATCCGTTGGTGTCCGAGGGGTCCAAAAAAAAAAGGATCCCCTCGGACAGCACAAAAACGCAGTGTGAAAGCAGCCTTACAGTTGACATGGCTGTATGAAGACTTTTTTGGGGAAACGAGTTGTAGTTTTGAATGATAATATCCATTTTATCATACCGTGTAATCAAAAATATGAAAAAAAAATTCCAAGTGGGATGAAATGTTAAAAAGATAATTGCAATTTTTTTATTCCACTATTGAATTTTGGGCTTTGTTTTTACAATATCCATTTAACCTTCTCATGATATATGACGTATATTTATGCAATATCTTGTGTCCACGCCCACATATTTCCCAGCATGTCAGCTGATCTGATCAGCCAACATGTGTCTCTAACAGTCGTGGTGGATGGGAGATCTGCCCTCGGATGTTAACTAGTTAAATCACGCTGTCAATCACTGACAGTGGGATTTCACACGCGCCGGCATGAAGTGTGTCACGTCCCACTCCCTTCAGTGTGCCCATGACATTATTGCAGGGTGCCAATGGGTTATCGTGACAATCAGAGGTCAGCTGATGACCCCTTTGCCGGTAATGACGATCTTCCCATGAACGCCGGCTGCAAGCCGGCATTCACAGGAGATTATAATTTCAGCTATACAGAACAAGACTCTGTACAGCAGAAGTGATCAGACTGTGAAGTCTTCAAGCCACTTACGTGGACTAGGAAATTCAATAAAAAGTAAAAAAAAATAAGAAAAAAATATGAAAAAACAAACAAAACACAAAAGTTCAAATCATTCCCTTTTTGCCCCATTGAACTAAAACAATTGAAATAAAAAAAACACTTATTTGGTTTTGCTGCATTCAGAAATATATGATCTATCAAAATATAAAATAAATTTATCTGATCGGTAAATAGCATAGAAATAAAAAAATATTGCCAGAATTACATTTTGTTGGCCGCCCCAACATCTAAAATGAAATACAACAAGAGGCGATCAAAACGTATGCTCCCAAAAAAGGTATCAGTAAAAAAGTCAGCTCAAAGCGCAAATGAATAAGCTGTCACAGCCCCAGATGCCATGAGAATTATATGGATCTCAGAAAATAGCGAGAGAAGCAACAAATTTTTTTTTACCAATTTTTTTATTTTGTTTTCACCAATTAAATAAAAACAACTATACATGTTTGGTATCAATGTACTCGTATGTGCTGGGAGAATCCTACTGACACATCAGTTTTACCATGTAGTCAACATGCTAAATGAAAAGCCCTAAAAACCATTGTGGAATTATACTTTTTTTTGCAATTGCAAATTGTTTCCTATTTTTCAATACACTATATAGTAAAATTCATTGTGTTTTTCAAAAGTACAACTCGTCCCACACACAACAAGCTCTCATATGTCTACACTGGTGGTAAAATATAAAAGTTATGGCTCTTGGATGAAGGGGAGGAGAAAACGGAAGCGAATTGATAATTTTTTTCAGTTTTTAGGGAGGTGTTTACACCAAAAAAAAACACAGTTCTGGCTGTTTGATTTTTTTTTTCTCTCCATGGTGTTTACCATACAGGTTGATTACGGGTAAGTGCACACTTACCGGCGGGTTTGTCGGCGGCGGCTGGGCGGAACCCGCCAGGATGCTCCGGCGCCGTCCACCGGCTTCCTGGCGGGTATGTGCGGCGGGAGCCGGGCGGGTGACGGGCGGTAGCCGGCGGTTGCACAGCGGGTTCTCGGCGGCGGGTCTGCTGCGGCTGGAAGCAGCACATGATTCTGCTTGCAGCCGCTGCAGAACCGCCGTTTTATAGAACAGGCTCATTCTTTGCTAACCCGCTGGGAAACCTGCGGGTTAGCAATGGATGAGGCTGTGTAAACCGCCGGAGTGTGCACAGCCTTGGTCGGTTTACATTGGTTTTAATGTTAATCCAAATGCCGGTTTGGATTAACATAAATTTACATAAAATTAATGTAAACAAACTGGCGGTTTACACAGGTAAACCGCCCAAAACCCGGCAAGTGAGCACATAGCCTACTGGTTTATTTTGACAGACATTACTTTTTTGCATGCAGAGACACCAAATAAGTTACTTTATCAAATTTATTTATTTTTTAATGGAGAAAAAGTGGATGATTCACACTTTAATATTTAATTTTTTTTTTACATTTTTTTTACTTTATTATTTAGTCCCTTTTAGGGATTTGAACCTGCAATCGTCTGATAGATAAGGCTATGTGCACATCTGACGTTTGTGCATCTCTGCAGTCCGTCCAAAAACCTGGTTTTTTTTAGCAGAAACTGAGTTTTCTGTGCTCAGCAGTGTTCCTAGTTTTTTGCTCGTTTTTTGCTCGGTTTTGTCGGCTGTTTTTCTGAGCAGTTTGAAAACTGAGTTTTTTGTGCACTTGATCAGCTGGAACCGCTGGAAAAACGGAGGAAAGAAGTCACTTGCTCTATATTTGGAAACCGGTGAAAAAACTCAGTTTTGACTGAAAACGACCAGAAGAAAAACGTTCTAGTGAAGACAGAGTTTTCTAAAATCCATTGACTAGCATGTTAATCCAACCGGAGGATAGGATTAACATAAATTAACATAAAACTGAGCGGAAAACGCCGACGGAAAACGTCCAAAAGCAGCCCACAAAACGACTGATGTGCACATACCCTTAGGGTATGTGCACATCAGTCGTTTTGTGGGCTGCTTTTGGACGTTTTCCGTCGGCGTTTTCAGCTCAGTTTTATGTTAATTTATGTTAATCCTACCCTCCGGTTGGATTAACATGCTAGTCAATGGATTTTAGAAAACTCTGTCTACATTACAACGTTTTTCTTCTGGTCGTTTTCAGTCAAAACTGAGTTTTTTCACCGGTTTCCAAAAATAGAGCAAGTGACTTCTTTCCTCCGTTTTTCCAGCGGTTCCAGCTGATCAAGTGCACAAAAAACTCAGTTTTAAAACCGCTCAGAAAAAACGCCGACAAAACGCTGTAAAACCGGGCGGAAAACGAGCAAAAAACGAGCAAAAAACGAGGAACACTGCTGAGCACAGGAAACTCAGTTCTGCCATTCTCCACCGGTTCCCGGTCGGTCTGCAGAAATGCAGAACCGACTGATGTGCACATAGCCTAATACTGTTTTTATTACTCCTCTGTGGGCTTGTCTTTCTGCTGTAAGTCAACCCCCCGGGTGAGTCTGGATGAGAGAGAGGGGTTTCGGCTTGCAGCAGAAAGACAAGCCCACAGGAGAGGAATAAAAAAAACAAATAGTGTTGTCATGCTGCACTGATTTATAGGTGGTTTAATCCTGGTTTGTAGTTCCCTTTACATTCTTTCTGTGGCTGAGCTCCACAAAATTCAAAGGTGGCAGGAACAGGGCTGCGATTGACAGTGGCTTTTAAAAGAAGCACTCCCATCAACATTTTTATCCTCTTAATTGCAAACATCATAGTAAATAGCACTGTTTACTTACAATTGCTCATTTTGACCTTCCACCCAGTTAATTCTTCTGTTTTACATTAGGTCTAAGACATCATGTGATTAATACATTACTAGCTGAGTCCCACTAGGTAGAAATAGGAAGTCTCTTTCCGTACATGAATCATCACTGTATAATTCAAATGCTAGAGGGAGGAGCAGAGCAGCTCAGTCAAGCGCTGAAGAGAGGAATGATTCCTGTAGGGACAAGAGACTTCCTGTTTCTACACAGAGCAGAGAAAAGAGAAGAATTTACTGGGTATAAGTGCAAAGTGAGAAGTGAGCCATTTTAAGTATACAGTGCTATATAATATAATTGCAGTATATTAAAAGGATAAACACTTTGATGGCAGTGTTTCTATAATGGTAAGAGCAGCATTTGGAGCGCAATTTTGACTGTTGCTGTTAAATACAGATTCCATCTACAAGCTTGGCTTCTGGGCTCACCTCCACACATGATCAACCCTGTTCTGATGCAATGTATGGTGCTGCAGTGTTCCACATAGCTGGAATGAATTTCAGCTAATCAGTAGAGATACCAATTGTCGGACCCCCACTGATCACATATTGATGACCTATCCATGTACAAATCATCATTGTGTCAGAATCAGAGAACCCTTTTAAACCTAATGAAAGAGGTTATAAAGACAAAAGTGCCTAAAAATAGGTTTATTGTCCTGTTTTGTTTTGTTTTTCTATTGCAGGTTAACCCTAATTACTTTAATTGAGCTGAATTGTAATACCGGGCAATACCTATGGACAAGAGTGGCACTAATTCTGGAATAACAGCCTTTTGTCTAACCGCAAACAAGCACTTTTATAAAACATTAAAAAGCAACAAGAAAATCTGGAAAATAGTTAATAATATGATATGGGCAGAGCACGACACAATATGAGTGATTAGGCATCTGGAGAAACCAATAAGAGATATTGCTCATTTATTTTTCATTCATTCATTAGACTGTATTTTCTTCTACAGACAGACTGGGGTTTGCAGTCTTTATTGTAAGAGACACACATGAGCTCAGTGGAAAGAATATAAATGCTTCACTGGAGCCAGACTAATACTTCCGTACTTAATGTCAAGACACTGAGGTTGAGATACCTTGACAGAGCTGTGTTGGAATGCTATCTTATATTGCTGTCTGCTGATATTACAGCCTATGTTTCAGCCTAGTAAATGGGAAGCAAGGA
This sequence comes from Allobates femoralis, assembly GCA_033576535.1. Taxonomy (NCBI): domain Eukaryota; kingdom Metazoa; phylum Chordata; class Amphibia; order Anura; family Aromobatidae; genus Allobates; species Allobates femoralis. The sequence goes on from JARQOC010000001.1 coordinate 62,397,311, forward strand.
ACGGAAATGGAACTTAACTGTTTATCTCCCATGAAGGCATAGCTCAGTATTAGCTCTTCTAATCTGATTTCTTCGAGCAATGTTCTTTATTCCAAAACTGCCCATAGGGGTAAGATGATTATTAATCAATTAAGATAATTTTGGGAAGATAGGTTGCAAAGAAAACTGTAGAGTATTCTGTTTTCACACTATTGTTTTTTTTTTTATTCCAGGGGTATGCGGGTAAAACCTGCACCCCCCCCCCAGATTCCCTGAAATCATAAAACATGATGCAACTGGATGCACACACACACTGGTATTTTCATGATTTGTCTCATGGATCAGTGATAATACCGATGCGTGAGCATCCCATCACATCCGGTTGATTATCTTTTTTAGCAGGATCCTGTTGGATATGACATGCCATCTAGTGGGTGCGGTATTTACAACTGGTTTCTGAGCATGCTCAGTACAAAAACCCGGATCCAGCACCTGGATCCAGCAAGATCCAGATTCTGCCGGATCCGGGTTCCATAGAGCCGCATGCTAATACAACCTATTTGCCCCTGATCAGGGTGTTCACTGATTTGAAACAGGCACAAGAATCACTCCAAAATGCGATTTTTGTCTTAGTGGAAAAAACATGAACGCCTGGATCAGGGGGAACTGTGCAGAATTGGATGCAGCCGCATAAAAAGTCAATGGGCCGAAATCAGATGTAGGTGCACCCAGTTTAAGCTGTACTCACACGAATACCGAAAACGGGTAGTGTGAAACCAATCTTACATAATGTAAATCTGAATGTATGCAAAGCATTTTTGCAATTTTTGCATGTCCATGATATTGTCATTATAATATGTATCTTCTTCTTTGGGTCTCCTGAAACACGGGTTTGAATTATAGTAGCTCCGCGCTGAGAGTAAGAAATCACTTATGATATATGCTAACAATCGAGATGAGTGAATCAATTCAGAACAAATACAATTCATAATGAATTTACTGAAAATATATCATTTATATGGCCGAGCAGGAGGGTTAAATATAGTGAAAGACTAGACTCACCTCTCCTTGGCCCGCCCCTCCCCTTTTCTGGTCCTCTTCTCTCTCCTTTGAGTCTTCGTCCCTCTTCGGATCCTCAGGCACTGACTATGCCTCTTCTGGTCATGTTGGGCAGTACACAGCATTGATATGAAACACATTCCTAGTCAGCGCCAACAGATTCAATCAGAAAAGGAAGAAGCGGGGAAGGATATGCCAACGGCTTGTGAGTATATTTGTAAACTTACTTTTTTTAACCCCTCAGGTCACTGTTGATATGACCATATTTTTTTTTCAACCGAATTGAATCTGTCTGCCAATCTGAGCAAATCTGCCAAAAAAACGAATTCTGCAAGATTTGCTCATTTCTTATAAAGTGCACCCAACAATAGAGCTGAGGAAGCTGAGATATATTGGTTGACGTCCAATTAATTTTATATGAAAGCATTGAGAACCATCTGCTATTGTCATATTGTAAGCAGTGCACACATTATGGCTGTAAGGCTGGGTTCAAACCACCAGATTCTCTCCATCCAAGAAAAAAGGTCCGATGATGCTAATCAGACACTTATCACACTTTGATCAGGGTGAGATAAATTTTACTCGGAGGTGAGAGAAATAAAAAAAAGGTTCTCCACCTTCTCCATTCTGTTCATGGGAGTATAGACTTGAATGGCCGAGGACCACCTGATTATTGAAGGCCAAGTGGGCATGCTGCCATTTTTGTCCTATGACCAATCAGTCCAAGGTAAAAAATGGACGTATGCGGTACCTCTTTGAATAACACTGGTTCAAGTTCGATCCAATTTTTTGATGGATAATATCTGCACATGATACATAGAACATGGAACATGGATATCGTATGATGGAATGCTCACGCACAGGTATTATCACTGATCTGTGATAATAGCGGTGCAAGTGCATCCAGTTGCATCATGTTTTACAATTCCGGGGGAATCTGAGGGGATGCAAGAGTTACCTGCATTCCCCCAGATTAAAAAAACAGTAGTGTGAAACCAGCCTACTCTACAATTTACTTTGCATTCCATATGATCTCTGCATTGACAAGAACGCCCAATTTTCCCAAAATTATCTTGATTCATCTACACGAGCCCCTAACTATTACAGCACTATTTGCCCTATAAACCGCCGCCTCTGCAGTGCTTGTGCTCCTGCTCCAGCGCTCTCTGCTGGAACAAAAAATGATGATTTTCTGGCCGACATTCATAGAATTGCTCTAACCAGTTACTTGGTGAAGCAGTCATGTGCCATATATTTTGGGGATTTGAAACATGCACCACAGGTCAGTTTTTGATGCATTAAAAAAGTACCGTGAGCAGGAGATTTCTATAAATCCCATCCACTTTGCTGGAACTGTAAGATACTGCATTTTTAATGCAGCGAAAATATGCAGAATTTACATCTTATTGTGGAACTTGACCTTATATTCAGACATATAGCTTAAAACTCCAGGGACCCAAAACATTTAAGGCCTTCTGCACAGGTTTGTATAAAACATATACATGAAAAAACGGTACCAGTATAATCTGCGTTTTCCATCAGTGTGCCATCACTGTTTTTCTGGTATGGATAAAGAAAGAATGAAATAACAAAGCTTCTCCTATACTTTCAATATTAAACACATTCAGAACACGGATGGCACATGGATGAAACATGAACGCCATCCGAGTGCTGTATTTGCTTTTCACAGAGTTGAGCCAGCGACTATGATGAGAGTTGTAGCCACAACTCGACACCTGTGAATAGCTGTACTTTACTGCTATTCACTGTTGCCGGAGCTGCATTCAAGACCGTGCACTACTACAGAAGAGCTTTGTGGAAACAATTTTTATAATAAATTGGTGAACGAGGGATAGTGTAAGGAAGTCCTTATTCAAATTAACTATATTCCTGTGTGTGTTTTCTTTTGATAACTATGTTAGTAATGAATGTGTCTGATAGACATCTCTCCATTACTATCCCTTGGGATTGAAGCTAGCTGACATTTCACAGCCAACATCAACCCCAAAAAATATTATTCCGATTGCCACCACACCAGGACAATCAGGAAGTGCTGGGGAGAAGCACCAGAATTGGCACCCCTAATGTCTAATGCAAATTCTGGGGTAGCTGTGAGCTGGTATTTTTAGGCTGTGAAAGAACCAAATAACCATGGACTTTTCCAGTCTGATAATATCCGCCTACAGCTGTCTGTTTTATCTTGGCTGGTTATCAAAAATAGAGGGATCCCTTTTTTTTTTTTTAAATTATTTATTAATTTAGTTCCCAGCAGTGACCTGAGAGTAAGAGATGCATTCAGGCATCTTCCCCATACTATTTTCATCCATTTCAGCAATTCTCCTGCCTCCCATCCCTCCTGTAGAGTCTTCCGAAAAAATACTCGAGTTACCCCTTGACTTCTAAAGCTAGGGTCACACTTGCAGATTTTCCATGCAGATTTCACGCGTCTTTTGTGAAAAACGCATGGAAAAACGCATCCATAGACCCCCATGTTAAAAATGCATTCCCCAATGCCAAAAATGCATGTATAAATGGGCCATGCGTTTTTGCATGCGTTTTTGGCTCAGCACCAAAAAATACTGCATGATGCATTTTTTGGTGCTTTTTCAAAAACGCGTGCGTTTTTTTAACACGGGGCCCTATGGGAAACGCATGCGTTTTTGAATGGCACTAAATAGTACCATGCGTTTCCGCATGCATTTTTGCATGCGTTTTTTAAGGGGCACACACCTAACAGCAAAAACGCAGGTTGCCAAAAAGCACCTTAAAAAATGCATGCCAAGTGTGACCCTAGCCTTACATACTCGTTACTCAAGTTGAGCCCATCCAAGTACACAGATTACATTGAGCAAAAACGTGAATAAATGAGAATAGACCAGACAGTATGGACTGATTCACTGTGTTTTTATTCTCTTGCAGTGAAGAACAATGTTTTTATCAGTATTGGTTACGTTAGCCTTCATCAGACCAACTGATTTTTTAACTGAACAAGGCAAATAAATGACAAAAAAAACAAATGTCACAAAAGAATTCAAATAACATGCTTTGTTACATGGCTTTTTACACAAGAAAATAGATATAAACACAGATCATCCATATAAGCATGAGGAAAATATATACATTCATACACAATAAATGTGATAAGGCAGAACGTCCCGTACCTAAATCCCATCGTGCTTAACAGGAAAACTGCAACGCAGACGTATGAAACCGATGAATTCTGCATGTAAGAACAGACAATTATTACAGCATAATTGTATCTATATTCATGTACTACTATAGGGAGTCACAGTGCTATAATATCGGTAGGGAGTACTAGGTCATGAATTAAGATATCATTAATCTATTATATAATTGCGAATGGGTTTTTTGCCCCTTCTGAGTCCACTCGCACTGCGAGTCAGCGTGGTCATGTGGATACGCTCGAAGCATTGGCCGCGAAGCGGCCATTGCGAGCAGTTCTGAGTCGACTCGCAATGCGAGTCGGCGTGGTCATTTGGATACGCTCGAAGCATTGGCCGCGAAGCAGCCATTGCAAGCTGTTCTGAGTCGACTCGCAATGCGAGCCGGCGTGGTCATGTGGATACGCGCGAAGCATTGGCAGTTCTCAGTCGACTCGCGCAGCGACCATTGCGAGTCTGAGACTCGCCCTTCTAGAATCCCGATGCATGTGCATCGGGCTCCCAGCTAGTAGTAAATAAAGTAAAACAAGGGGAAAAGGGAAATAAAAATATTTTGTAAACGGGAAGAGGTTTTATGTAGTATACTACAAAAACCACTTTAAGACTAGTCCTAGCTCACCGAATGATAGCTTTGGTGAGGACAAGGTACCGGGTCACGAGTATCGGTCATCGGGGAATCCCAACGTGACAGATGTGGTATTTAAACGATGAGCTCCAATTCTTTACGGTGGAGTGAAATACTATATATAAAGACAGCAATGGGTGAAACACTAGCCGCAAGATAGTATAGAATAGATTGATGTTAGTATATTACCTGGAGGATATGCCCAGAGGTTAAATATCACTATCAGTTTTGGTAAGGGCCCCAGAGCATCTGTGAGGGAGTCTAAAGGATTATATCTGATTATTACGGTTCTGAAATAAACTACGTACTGTATACCAGTATACTCTATATAAGTGAATAATGCATTTTACGCACAGGGTAAAGCTTACTTAAACCAAGCAGATCCACATGTATACCTTCAGTTAATGCTCTCTTATCACAGAAACCTAAGGGTTAATGATAAAGCAGGATAATGATAAAATACAGCCTGTCTTATATGTTACTCTGTTATTCAGCCCATATGCATCATTATGTGTACCTTGATATAAGATAGGAAGAAGCCCTGGTGTCAAAAAGTGCCCCAATGGACCGAGTTGTTCAAAGAGGATATAATGCCTGTAAACAGAGCATACTGTGAAGGCAAGTGAAAATAGGTGCAGTTAGGGAAGCAACCCAGCTATATAGCCTTAACCTTTTGGAGAGAAGCTGTGCAGCTTGCAAGGGAGGTGGGAACATAGTGCTGGTGTGTGAGAGTTTAAGTGCTGTGTGCACAGGTGCAGTGCATCGCCGCTGATGCCAGCGCTGCTTCCTGCTTCCTGTCTTTGGAACACAGGAAGCAGGCTGGCGTGGAGCGCAAGTTGCCGCTACTGCGCATGCGCAGGAAGTGATGTGGCCGTGACGATGGTAGTGACAGGTCAGGTGTCCGTGGATCCCGCCTCCCTCTCTGCTGCATCAATATCTCTGCTGGAGAAAGAAGGGAAAACCTATTAGTAGCTGCACTTAAGACTAAAGGTACCTTTACACGCCGCTACAACATGGTGGAAACAACCGGGTGCTTCATGTGCACGAGCACACACGAACGGTTACAAACGGTACCCGCACCGCCTTTACAGCGGCGTGTAAAGGCGGTGCGGGTACCGTTTGTAACCGTTCGTGCGTGCTAGTGCACGTGAAGCACCCGGTTGTTTCCATCATGTTGTAGCGGCGTGTAAGGTGCTTTACAGAAGGTTGAATCTATCTCTGGATGCACTGCCGGGTGCCTAAAGTTACCTTCTGAAAAGCACCTTACCTCATTTACACGCCACTACAGAGGGTAATATGGGAGGACCTGGTGCAGCAGGGACAACACATAGGCGTGCCACAATTGTGGATTACGAGAATTTCGTACGCTGATAGGACAAAGCAATAGCATCATGAGTGGCCAGCCAGCGCAGGAGGCTGACTAATACATGACGCTCGAGCAATTGTGTAGTGTGACTGGTCAGCTCCTTAAATATGCCGCCCTATGCAGCGACTACCAATCGTAATGCAGGAGCTTCCTCCAATGATCGCTGAAGGGGGGTGGTTTCCCGGAGCCTGTGTCACGCCCCAGGTAGATAGCAAGGTGTCGAAACAACCCTCCTGTTCCTTATTTACACGCCGATACAGGCCGCTACTATCGGGTTGAAATCAACCTGTTTTAGAGCACTGGCTCTGAAACAGGTGCCGCAAGTGACGGGTGGAAACAACCGTCTTTACACGCCGCTACCTCGGGTTGATTTGGCAGTGCAAGATACATTTGTCTCATCAACCCGGTTGTTTCCACCATGTTGTAGCGGCGTGTAAAGGTACCTTTAGTGGTAACAATAAATGGTAGTATAAGGACTCCATGAATTCTATAAGCAATTATTATAAGAATCAGCAGTGGTTTACTAAAGAATACAGGATCAGGACAGTAATGAAAACATATCATGTTAAAGTGAATAGCACATACTCAATATGTTCAAGAAGTAAAGGGGGTTTCCGGCATCACGATGTATTTTCGTTAAAACAAGCCTTTATTAAAAAAATTCTTTAAAATCAATTTCCGTTGGATATAAAAGCAAGTCAGACTAAATCCGAGCCCCGATCTCCTAGGAAGGTGGACCGGGTGGACTGCTACAGGTGAGCTGGAAACTTTTCTTTTTTGTCAATTTGTTCAAGGTATGCCGTTTCTGTGGCGAGGGGTAATAACATCTCTTTTGATAAATTAGGGTAATCTCTTGGTTATTACCAACATGTCCTACCTGTACTTAGTATCAACCATGTTTACAGTAATATTGCAAGAAAAAAATCAATATGGAACATAAAACACACATAATGAGCTGTATTAGACGACCAGGTCACATAGTAGTTTATATCTTTTATGGTTAGTGGCCCCTCCGAAGCTGTCAGTATCATATGATTATGAAAAGTGTCAGAAAAGAGCAACACTTAGGCTGGGGTCACACTTGCGTTTACAAATGCAGAGCACCGAACGCAGCCAAACGCTTGAGCCCTGCATTCCTATGTTTAACATGGGAACGCATGTGCCTGCGTTTGGCTGCGTTTGCGCTCGGATGCACACAATTTGTTCACCCTCCGAGCACACTCTGGACGCAGCATGTTGCATTTTTTGTGCGGTCGCGGGCGCTTGATTTATCTGCAAGCGCCTGCAAGCGCACAAACCACACATAGAAGTCAATGGATCCGCAGTGTCCTCCGCATGACAGCGCAGGAAAACGCTGCGGATCACATTGAAATCTCTCCCGGTGGATTGAATCTGGATTGCTTCAGGTTTTTTCTTGAAATCATTAAAGTGAATGGACAAAAAAATGAATCCTGTAAGAATCAGGTTTTTTTCCTGATCTTCCAGATCAGGAAAAAAACGCAAGTGTGAAACGCCCCTTATTTGAATTCTTTTGTGACATTAATTTTTTTGTCATTTGTTTGCCTTATTCAGTTAAAAAATCAGTTGGTCTGATGAAGGCTATCCAAGCCGAAACGTAACCAATACTAATAAAAACGTTGTGCTTGACTGCAAGAGAATAAAAACACAGTGAATCAGTCCATACCGTCTGGTGTATTCTCATTTATTCACGTTTTTGCTCAATGTAATCTGTGTGCCGGGCTTCTTTACTAACACTGTACTTATTTTTTACCCCTTGGCACAAGAACTACAGGGTAGCCAAGCCTTTATTTTTACTATTGAACCCATCCAATTGTCTGACCTGCTCAACTCTAGTATTGAGCACTCAAGCATTTTAGTGCTCATTCATCACCAGTAATAAGAAGTATTCAAAATGTTATACGCACCACAAAAAAGTATAAAACTACCAACAACTTGTTGCGCAAAGAACAAGCCCTCACACAGCCCCATAGATGGAAAAATAAAAAATTTACCGTCTCAAAAAAATTTTTTTGTTCACAGATTCCTGAATTATTTTTCACCGTTTCATATGTTTGTTATATCTGAAATCATACAGAGAATCATGTTGCAGGTTATTTTTACCCTACAAAAACACTGAAATAAAAACTATTTGTTTATCACCATTTCACTGCACTTGTACTTTTTTTCCCCCTATTTTCCAGTACATCATATGGTAAAATAAATGAAGTTAAAAAGCTACAAATTAGGTCTGCAAAGAAAAAAGTGGCTATGGCAATGCAAAAGTAAAAAGTTATGACTTCTGAATGAAAAGGAAGAAAATAAATGAAAGCACAAAGATGAAAATTAGCCACAGCCATAAGAGTTTCAGCAATCCTAAGGGCCACTTTACACACACCAACTTATCTGTCCAACTTCTGACCAACTTGCTGGTTGCAGTGAAATTATGGACACATTGCTCCATTTTGTGACTGTGTACAATGCAACAATGTGTCCATGATTTCACTGCAAACAGCAAGTTGGTCAGAAGTTGGATAGATAAGTTGGTGTGTGTAAACTGGCCCTAAGAGGAGATACTGACAGTTCTTTGTGATTGACTGTCTTTATCCCCATTACCTTGTAGATGGTGAGCAGGTGAGGGCAGGGTCCTCTCCCCTCCTCAACTCTAGATCAGTCTGTCAGATTTTTACGTTATTTTATATATGTTTTGTATATGTTACATGTATGATATTTTGTATGTCACCAATGGTGTAACGTGAAGTTCATGGGCCCCAATGGGAAAGCTCCAACAAGACCCCCAATTTTGGCAAATCTTTAATTTTTCTATAGGCCAATGGGACTTTTGGTGCTCACTAGACTACAGGGTCTGGATGCAAATGTGGTGCCCCTGCGATCAGGAGGCCACAAAGGGAACTGCAGCCAGGAAGGTAGGAAAGACAGTTGAACACCAACACCCTGACAGCCCACACAACCCACGTAGCAGTAGAAAGCAGCACCCAACCCGAAGCCTGGGTACTCTAGGCAGGCAAGGGGTGGTGGGTTTAGAGACAGTGGGTGGGCCAACATGTAAGTCAGGTGACAGAGGGTAGATATAGAGAAGGGGGAGGAGAAAGGAGTCAGTAGGCCGAGGTAGGCTGAGCAGTACATAAAGAAGCACATGTCCTGGAAGAGTGGGTGGAAGGAGCACAGAATCTGGAGATCCAGTGTGAGCCACAGAGGGAAAGTCCATCCGGAGCCAGCACCCCAGGAGTGTGAGGGAGGAGAGGACCAGTAGCACTGGGTCCTAGAATCACGGCTGAGACGGCAGACTGCAGGCAGAGTAGCCCTCCTATTGAACCTGAAGACACGGTTAGAGAGAGCCTGGTAGAGCCTCATCCAAGAGGACTATTGGAGGCTAGGCTGACAGTAGAGTGTCGGCTCTAAAGGGGACCGTTGCTTCATCCGGTATCCCCAGACAACCGACGGGGGACCTCAGCTACACGTTAGGGTCCCTACCCCAAAGGACAGGCAGCTCAGTGGCAACCCGGAGGGCTCACAGGAGTCCGAGCCACCGCCATACTGTCCGGAGACACACACACCAATTAACAGAGACAACCAAATGCCTGGAAAGGACAGAGAGACAGAGTGAGGGGTCATAAAAGGAACAACCTGGCTGCAGGGAGTAAAGGAACCCGGAGGGGAGAGTTATGCCCGTGTAAAGACTGTAACTTGTGACTGTGAACTGGAACTGGAACTGAGAAAGAAGTTTGAGAAGTAAACACGGTGAACCCTGACTCCGACTCTATTGTATGTTTCTGCCTGCATATGACTCCCTCTAAACAGGTCTGCAGAAGATTCCCACCTGGAGAGCCACAGCTTCCCCGCTCTGAACGCTGGATGAGGATTCCTGCAGCATCAGGACAGCAAGTGTATCGCACCCAGCACCGGCCTGCACCATACACCATAGACGCTATCATCACTGCCCCGGGGAACCCAGTTCTACCCACGGAGAACTATTCCATCCTAGCTGCCATCACATCATCCCCGGAGGTTCTGCAGCAGCGGTGGTCCCCCATATCGACCACAACTCGTGGATGGCGCCACGACTGACATTATCCCCTGTAATTATTCCCTTTTCACTGTCAGGCCAGGGACACGGTCCAGACCAGGACCACCTGTGACATTCCCAGAAGCAGACCCGGACAGGTACCGAGAGCCCCGTCCCAAAGGGGCTCGACACAATTGCAACCCTTGCGCCTATTGTAGTTACCCCCCTGTTCATGAGTATCAAGCCATTGGTGCCCTGAGATCACGTCAAGTGCTAGCCGATGGGCTAAAAGAATGATGTTCCCCCCCTGCCGGTGTGTCTTCATTGCCACCTTCAGAGACTGACAGCAGGATTTAACTTGAAAACAGCCATGGGTGAATCTCTGAAGCACATGTTGGCTGATTAAATCAGAAAGATGCGGACTCGGCATACGAGCCCTTTTTCTATAGGCCAAAGGGACTTTTGAAGTCCCCTAGGTTCCAGGGCCCTGGATCAATTGTAAACTCTCCACCTATTGTAGTTACGCCCCTGTATGTCACCTTTTCACATGTACAGTACCCTGGAATCAATGATGCTTTAAAAATGAACAATAATATATTGATTTGTGCTACACAACAATATTATCTCAGCTCCATCTTTTCTCCATGAACTTGTCTAGTCTTTCAACTTTTTCTGTGCATAATTAAAAATGTAATGGAACAATGGCAGCAACAAATCATCTGTGTCGAGGAAGATTGTCAGGTCTTGCTGGGGCTTTCAGTACCACAACTAGAAGTAAATGAAGCAAAAAAGTATATAAAAACCTACAGTAAATATAAATTGGTTACACTTTCGAATACACACTGTTATATAAGTGTAAATGTGCAAGCAAAGACATACCGCTTCACACCTGGGAAGGGGCATGGCTTGTAGATTGGACTCTGTGAACCTATTAATTACCAGGTGAAGTTTATCAAGTACCATCTGCATTGCTCAATATCTGTGTGGCACCCCACTGGTCGGGATGCCACAAAGGGGTACTACGCCCACATAAGATTGAGTGGTATTCCTGTGACTAGAGAACTGGGATGGTGAATAAAGGACCCTCACAACACTCATTCACAGAGACCCTAGAGTAGGGGACCGTGGGTGAACCCTCTGTAGGGAGGATCCAGTCCCATGGGAGGAGTGACAGCGTAGAAAAGTGTGTGGGTGGGAGTAGAGTCAGGCAGTCTGAGTTGGAGAGCTCCGTTGGGGAGTGAGGAAAAGAGATGGCAGAGAAGCTGTCGTGGCAGGAGATTCGGTGCGCCCGAATCCGGACCTGGTACGATTACCGTCCAGAGGGGTTTGGTCCTGGAACAGAGGACTGGCTGTGAGCATGGTGCGGGAGTCTAACCCCGAGCCGTCAAACCGGAGGCCCCAAGCTTCTCTAGGAAGTCACAGCCAAATATCCGGTGCATCCTTGAAAAGGCATACAGAACTAGGGTCAGAAGGACCTAAAGGGGAGGCCTCCACTGAAGATCCGTGGGAGCCGGCTCGAGGCTCTGCATACGGATGTGCTGCACAGTAGAGGGAGAAAAGAGAGCACTAGGAGGGACCGGAGAGTAACGGTAAGTACACCACCTGAGTAAACCATTCTGGTTCTCAAGTGACAACCAGGCTAGGGAGCGACCCGAAAGAGTGTACCATCTGTCTGCTGTCTTGAGAACCTGAAGTAAACCCATTCAGAGTTAAAGACTGTGTTGCGTACTTTATTCTCCCTCGCCTGATGAGCCGCACACTTGCTGCAGTGAAAAGGACAAGTGACTATGCCGTATGGTAAGCTGCCTCCCTGTGTAAAAACAACTACTACAACTGCCCCAGGGATCATCTTCACCATACAAACACACACACACACACATATATATATATATATATATATATATATACAAACTCTTTTTCTACAGCTTAGAATAGCCTGATATAGCAGACAGGGTGATACCTACTCCTTCTACTAATCCCCCGCTGTTGCCATGCTGACACTTCCCTGGTTAGTGGGTACCTCAGTGGTGTCGATGTGTCACCACATCACCGCTACAGCTAGTGACTGTCTGCAGTGCAGGGATTCATCTATTCGAAGGTTTATACCTAAGCAGTGACCATCATGCAGAAATTAAAAACTGTTTCCATCCAAATCCCAATGTTAACCTGTGAACGGTTCCAGACTGACATCCTTTGTTGGCTGCTATGGGTTACTGATGACCGATTATGTAATCTATTACATGTCATGCCATGTGCTACATTACATTATGTTACACATGCTGTGTATTGTCAGCACCGTGCTATTTCTATCTGCTGTGTGATGACCTCTTTAGCTAGGTATACATCCTGATGCTATGCTAACAATTATGTATGCCTTCCTTGTGTGAGCAAAATTGTAACAGATATCTCAATATGCTGAACGAAGTGATGTCGGAGCTAATGACAACATAGAAGAAATCCTCAGGGTCAAGAAATTCCTCTGCATGGTATTTATGGGAAATAGTAAGGTAGTCTGAGGTATCGCTGTCCTTTAAGTTTTAGAGCACTAAATTGCTGTTGACATGACTGGATCAGAGGGTGGCATGGAGTTAGTGTGGCGCCCCTGCAGACCGGTCGCCACAAAGTGGAATAGCAGCTACAATTGGTAAATGGTCACTCTGCACAAACACCCAACACAACCCCCCGATCCCTAGTCCTAGTTACTTCAAGTCAGGCATGGGATAGTGGGAGGGGCCAAGTAGAGGTTGGAGAGTGAGGAAAAGGCCAGGGACGGGGTGGAGGAACTGGAGTAAAACCCATGAACATTAAGTTAGGCTGGTTTCACACTGCAGTTTTTTCCCTGATCAGGTTCACTCAGCTTTGTGTGTCAATACCAGGAGTGTCTCCAAAACTCAGGGTAGGTGTCAATCTTTCAATTATGGTTTTTCTCTCCTAGTTCCTCTCCCGATTTTGCCACACAAACCTGATCGAACCTGATCAGGGAAAAAACTGCCGTGTGAAACCAGCCTTAGGAGAGCTCAGATAAGTGGAGTTCAGGTTTGAGTTCCTGGCAAGTTATAATGTAAGAAGGAACAGAACTCCTAAGCCGATACGCCCCACACACCTAACAGACTGTAACAACAGAGAGGAAGAACCCGGATCCGGCGGCCTATGTCACCGTATGGCTAATCCGGGTCCCAGGCTGTGTACCGAGGGAAGATTGAAGGGGTCTAAGGTGTCTCTAAACCATTGGGGCACCAAGGGACAGGGCCGGAACCAGGGTGCCGGCCCTGTTGAAGTGGTAGGATGCAGCATGCCCCAGCCATAAATTACCGGCGGGGTGCAGGGTCTTTATGCCCGTAACCCAAATCCTGGCACAACGAAGGGAAGGCCATTGAACATGCAGTGAGGTGAGGGGGAGGGGGCTGAATTCTGTACTCGGTCAGTTCCCTCCATTGTCCTTCTGCTGCACATCAGATTTTGCTCCTGAACTGTCCTGGTTACTCTTCACTCCTGACAGTCTCTTTCCTGGATTATCTAAAAGAAAAGGGGTAGACAAGGGTGCAAATGGGTCTAAACTGTTTGTGGGAAGTGTATGTGCAGTGTAAGAACTGCTCACCTTAGTCAGTTGTCTGACCCACAACTGGTTTAAAGCAATACAGCTGCTGCAGGATCCCCCACCTCATGGATGGTCCTTAGTAATTCCAGAAATGGACAAAAAGATTTTCAGATCCGCCCTGCTTTCTATAATGACGAACTTCCTCTGTGCTGAAAACAATGGTTCTTTATTCCAACACGTTTCGAGATTGTCCTGACCTCTTCATCAGGGACTCTGTTGTTGCATCCTGATGAAGAGGTCAGGACGATCTCGAAACACGTTGGAATAAAGAACCCTCCTTTCCTGGACTGGCTGTTTCTGTAGCTTTACTTTGTGCAGGATACCCACTCTAGTCTTTGCAAGCACTGTTCCTTCTTTTTAAGAGAGACAAAAACACATTCCTTCTTAACATCATCTGGGTCACTGCTGGATACTTCTGACTCCTGTAGCATCCTTAACTCCACAGTTGCTGAATGATTTTAGATCACCAGTGGAGTTCCTGCTTCTCACACCTTTATATCAACATATCAACATTCTACCTCAGTGGAAGCCAAGCTTGTTGCCTGATAACTTGTGAAAAACATAACAGGATTTTACTTTTCAATAAAATATGGGTTACAACAGCCACACACAACAAAATACAAATTGTGCAGCCTGAGAGATTCCAAGTGCCAGCTTCACTGACAGGAGGACTACTGTACACCCAGGCTATGCCATTCCCACCCTTATCCGGTACAGGGCCTACCCAGGGTTCTACCGTGGCTGTGACATGTGGTTCTCTCTGGAATACAATCATACACCTGCCTCCCACCCTAATTACAATAGATTCTGGGTACCCTGTTTTCCCCTTGATTTATATATACACGACTAATCACTTGAACCAACACAATATGCACACAGTGCACTGTCCTCTTTGTGAGTGCTCTCAGCAGATGCCCTGACAGAATATCCTCAAACAGAAAACTGGACTTGTTATTCTGACGTCCGACCACTAGATTTAATCAGCTTCCAAGGTCACCAAGTTCTCTGATATATCCAGGTGCAGATGAAGATTCAGATCAGTTCCAGTAGTATTTCACTGAGGTCTCTTATGGCATTCACATTCACCAGAGTCTCAATATGTTCTTTGAGGTGCTGCAGATCTAACTCTCCCTAACTGACTAAACAGTCGTTGACCGGTCACACATCAAAGTTTACTAACGGAGCCACTCCCTCTGGATCACACCATCTAATTTGGTTCACTTCAGGCTCTCAATCTTCTGTGTCTCTCAGGCAGGATTTGTTCTCAAAATTTACTTCACAGGTCTCTGAGTCAACTACTTCCTGTTGCCAGTGCTCTCTTCATTTGTTGAATGGTGACCTCTAGTGGCCGAACTAAGTCATTGCAGCATTATATCATAACAGTAAACATTAACATGCAACACTCCACCCCACTAAGGGTACCTTTACACACGGCTACATTTGTAGCTTGTCACCGGGTAACTTACTGGTTGCAGTGAAATCATGGAACATTCGTCACATCTGGTGAAACAGTAACATTAGGGACCGGGTCTGGTACATCTGGAACTTGCAACAGTCACATTCAACAATGCTCAGTTGCAGAGCCATTGGTGGATCAGACAACTCAGGGGGACAGGCAAGTGTGTTGGACATACACTGCTTTCACCAATTCCTGTGCATCATGTGACAGTGTCTGATGCACCCTTCAGGAACCAAAGAGTACACACTTCCCTCTGGAAACACACTTTCTACTACTGTCACTCAACTACCCTTCTGGATGTGTGACTCGCACTAGCACCTTATCATCCACCCTGAACTCATCCACGTGCATCGGTCCACAATCTCAGTGGCGATGATCCTGTACACGTTCTTTCAGTATTCGGTGGATTTCTCGCAACTTTTGTCAGTGATCCTGGATGCACTCACTGG
This sequence comes from Allobates femoralis, assembly GCA_033576535.1. Lineage (NCBI taxonomy): Eukaryota > Metazoa > Chordata > Amphibia > Anura > Aromobatidae > Allobates > Allobates femoralis. The sequence goes on from JARQOC010000001.1 coordinate 62,413,052, forward strand.
CTGTACAATACTCTGGCTCATCCGGTACAGTCAGACCCAGTTCTTCAAATTCTTGTCCAAGCCGACCGAACATCATCGCGTAAGGCGTGAATCCTGTGGTGCTATGGACCCTGTTGTTATAGACCCATATAAGTTCTGGGATGAACTCAGGCCATCGCTCCTTTTGCCTCTGTTCCAGCATTCTCAGCATCTGGATCAGTGTTTGGTTGAATCACTCACAAGCTTCATTTCCCTGTTGGTGATAGGGTGTTGTCCACAATTGCCCTTGGACCTGCAGCAACTCAGTCATGAGCTGACCCTGAAAACAGGCACCGTGATCTGAATGTACCCTTTCGAATTAATCTCCAAATATGCGGTAATCACATCGTCCAAATAGATTAACACGGACTTGAAAATGTAATCACACAAACAGTACTCCGTCAAAATAAATTGGAATGAAATGCTTACAGATCTCCTCTGTTGCAGACTTAGTAGTCTGATCCTTGATGGGAACAGCCATGGCAAACTTTGTAAAATGATCGGTCATGATTAGGCATGAAAGATGACTACTTCTGGAGTACCTGATTGACAGATAATTCACCAGTAACACTTCCAATGGGGCAGACGTCACAATTGTCTGAACAGGAGCCCTCTGTTCCAAGGACTTATTCAATTCACATGTCAGGCACCTAGCACACACCTCTCTCCCGACTTCTTCTAAGCCAGCTGTGTACACAAATTGGGGCAACCATCAATAAGTCTTCTCAGGCCCAAAATGTGCATCTCGCGTATGAGCCTCTGTGGCAATGTCTGAAGCCACTTAGGCTGGGATTACCACCTTCCAACGGTACCCCAGCTCTGCCGCTATGTAGACCCAGTGCTAAAGTACAACTTCCGCTATGGCCAATCTATCCCACTGCCGTAGCAGTTTCTGCCCTTCTGCGCCCAACCGAGCTCTTGCTCGGGCTAGAACATTTTATTCAGCCATTTTTTTACTCGTAAGAGCTCAGAGTCCACATCCTATAGATGAACTTGACATGTCTATGAGCACAGGTAATCACCTCAGACCGGGGATCTCAGTATCCACGAGGTCTTCATCCACATGCTCGGGTGTGCCTCAAGTGACACGTGACAAGATGTCAGCATTGGAGTTCTCTTTACCAGAACGGAACCGAATCCGGTAATTAAATTTGGACATCCGCATCACCCACCTCTGCTCCAGGGTTCCCAGCTTGGCATTCTTCAAGTGTGCCAGCGGATTATTGTCTGTCATCACAAGAATCTCCAAATCAGCCAGGTGCTCTGCAAACATCTCGGTCATCGCCCACACCAGGGCCAACATCTTCAAATTGGACAAGCTGTAATTGTCTGGATTTAGCTCAGTGTCCCGTAAAGACTGTCTGGCATATGCAATGACCCTCTCATGATCATCTTGTTCTTGGCCTAACACTGCTCCCAGACCATGGAGACTTCCATCAGTGTACAGGGTGAAAGGTCGATCAAAGCAAGCATATGCCAACAAGGGTGCCTGCATAAGGACAGCCCGGATCCAATCGAATGCCTGTTGCTGTCAGTCCATCCATCAGATAGGCTGATTCCTGGGCCCCTGCGATGTCCCTCTCATCAACTCATTCAGTGGCTCAGTCACTTAAGCAGTCTTTCACAAACCGACGGTTGTGTCCGGCTAAACCGAGAAACACCCATACTTCCCTCATGGTCTTTGGACAGGGCCACTCCTAAATGGCCTCAATTTTACTCAATGCTGGCCGCACACCCTCAGCTGACACCACATGCCCCAGAAACTCAAATCTCATCTGGAAAAGGTGTCACTTTTTGGGCTTGATCTTAAATCCATTGTCTCTCAGCCGGTACAATACTTGCCAGAGCTTTTTCAGGTGATCGTCAAATGAATCTCCAAATATAATCACATTGTCCAAATAGATCCACACGGACTCGAAAATGTAATCACCCAAACAGTACTCCATCAACCACTGAAACGTTCCTGGGGCTTTAGTCAATACGAAGGGCATTCGGTTAAACTCATACAGTCCCATTGGTAAAATTAATGCTGTCTTCTGCTGATCTCAAGCTGCCATAGGTACCTGCCAGTAGCTACTGGCCAGGTCAAGTGTGGAGAAGTAATTTGCCTTTCCGAGAGCAGACAGAGATTACTCAATTCTTGGTAACAGGTAGTAGTCACATACAGTATGTGCATTCAGTTTATGGTAATCAACACAAAACAGTATTGACCAATTCTTCTTCTGAACCAACACGACCAGTGCAGCCCAAGGACTCTGACTTGGGCAGATCACCCCATTATCCAGCATTTGCGCTAGCAATCCCTTGACCTTCTGGTAGAGATTCAGTGAGATCTGGCAATATCTCTCCCAAATTCAGGTAGTTCCCGTGGGTATCTCGTGTTCCACTGCCTTCGTGCAGCCAAAGTCTTCATCACCCCTGGAAAAAGCAGCTTGATATTCCCATAGTGCAGTCTCCAGCCTGTGAGACTGTTCGTACTTCAACTGGGACTCATCCACTCCCATAATCTCCATAATCTTTCTGCCACTCCACACAGGTATAGGGGACTCTTCTGCTGCTGTCTGCATCTTTAGGGTCCAGGCTGTCCGGCGGTCTGCCCTTAGTGTGAACTGACTTTTGGGAATGACTCCTTCGCCACACACATATACATCGGACAGCTTAGTGCCCACTGCCAAAGTCACTTCATTATTCTGCAGATTCAAACACCTCACTGGTACACTTCCATCCTGTACAATGGTCACCATTCAGGCTATCATCGGAATATTCGTATCTTCTGACCAACCCACCGGTTCCAGAACAACCTCCACACCGTTCAATTTTCTGTGTGTCAATACAGGTATCAACACAAGCTTATCTTCACCAGGGACAATCTACGTATCTACCAAGCACGCCATCTTCTTTCCTACAAATTGCACTTCCAGAGTGGGACTCTCCGCAATCAGATCTTTGAAACCGATTTTGGGCTTTGATTTTCATTCCTGCATCATCGTATGCCTAATTACAACGAGGGCCTCTCTTTTTACTGATGCCGGGACTTCAGCAGACATGTTCTTCTGGCAATTTCGCTGCACATAACCCTGTTATTGGCATCGCAAACATTGGACAGGTCTTCTTGCCCTGCCACTGGATGCTTTAGGTCTTTAAGCAGTTAATTTCCTCCCTGGGGTATAGGGTGATTGACCATACAGGGGAGTAGAGGGGTTAGTCAGCGCCAAGTAGATCAGAGGCATTTTCCAAACCCGCATCTGCTGCATCTGTTCCACTAGGCTTTCCACAGTTTTCTGTAATGCTGCCAGCTGTGCCTGGACAGGGTCTGGTTTTGGCCTTCTTGTATCAGCCACTTGCAGGATACTCCACTGCAGAGCAGGCCTCACTTGTAAAGTCTGTGCCTCTACCTGTATTTCAGAATAGGTGACACCAGGAGTACTCTGCGCCTTCAGTAATAACTCACGTCTTAGCTTCCTACTCCGTATCCTCTTGATGAACTGATCCCGAAGAATGCGGTCAACGCTCAGTGCCCACAGTCACAGTCAACTTTTTTTTGATTTCCTGATGCAGTTCCTCCAATGCTATAGCATACTGAATCAGGCTTTCTCCGTTTCTCTGGGTCCAGGCGAAAAACTGTACTCGCAGTTGCCCTGCTGCTGCCACATTGTCAAATGCTTTCTCCAATATCTCAATGATGTCCTTAACCATCTTCTGTTTGTCTTCAGATTTCAACAAGATGACTTTGCGGGCATCCCGCTCCAGAGCATTCAGCGCAACCTTCGGCTGCAGTTGGGGGCTAACATCGAGCAAGACATTTGTGTTCTTCAACCTGCCTACCCAATCACTGAACAGCAAGTTGTATCCATCGAACTTGGCCAGGTGATTAAGTAGTGTGCTCATTGCGGAGCAATCCACTAGCTGATCTCTACTGGTCACAATGGGGTGAAGAACTACAGAAGGCGTGGCAGCGCCTTTTCCTCTCTTGGTGTCATCCATTGTGAGCACCATATCCTGCCGACTACACCAAAATGTAACGACTAGAGCACCAGTCAAATTTGAAAATGGGATATCGCGCTGCTATGAATGACTCTGACCACAATATGATACAAACTAACTTCTGTTTATAACTTGTGAAAAAGATAACGTGATTCTACTTTTCAACAAAATATAGGCCACAACAGCCACAAGCCACAAAATATAAATTATGCAGCCCAAGAGATCCCAAGTGCCAGCTTCACGGAGAGGAGAAGGACTACCCCCTGGCTATGCCACTCCTACCCTCATTCAATACAGGGCCTAGCCGGGGTTCTACCGAGACCATGACATGTGGTTCTCCAGGAATACAATTATATACATGCCTCCTGCCTTAATTGCAATATGTTCTGGGTACCTTGTTTTCACCTTGTTTTATATATATTTTTATGACTAATCACTTGAACCAACACAATATGTACAAAGTGTACTGTCCTCTTTGTGACGCCCTGACAGAATATCCCCAATCAGAAAACAACTGGAAATGTTATTCTTGTTCAACATTTTTATTTGGTTATACACAATTTTACAAAGGTCGCCTTAACAATGACGGTACAATAGGATGATCAAAAAAAAAAATAAAAAATACATGTTACAATAGTATGATGAAAATATCAAACAATAACCAATAAGAAAGTTCGGTATTCTCGATAATTCCAAACAGGGAGGGGGGGGAGTGAACTGGGAAGGAGGGCAGTGGGGAGAAGGAAGGGAGAGAAATGATTCACAGTTATGCTTGACTAGACTATTCTGAAGCAAATTGGAAAGGAGTCAATTCAGGTCCGAGTAAAAGGGACATCTTGTTGATAGAAAAATTGGTTCCATGGCGTCCATTTCTTTTTGTATTTTGCTTGGAGATTATTTCTCAGAGAGTACATATATTCGTAAGAGTTATGTGATGCGATGGTCCCCAAAACTGCATCAAGCGTGGGTGGATCCGGGTCCTTCCAACGCGTTGCAATACCATTTTTACACGCAATGAGAATGTGCACTATAAGGGCTCTGAGGTCTGAAGGTATGTCGTTGATTCCTATTGATAGCAATGCAAGTTCTGGAGTAAGATCTAAATTAAGTCCAGTTATATCACAAAGAAGTAGATGAATTTTTCCCCAGAAGTGACGAAGGGAAGGACAGTCCCAAAATATATGTGACATTGAGCCAGGGTGACCGCAGTTCCTCCAACACAAAGGAGACAAGGTGTTAGAAAATTTTTGAAGTCTTGTGGGAGTGAAATACCACCTGGTCAAGGTTTTGTAATAGGACTCAAGTAAAGTTGCACATGAGAGACTTTTGAGCACAGTTTGTAATGTTTCTTCAATTAAGTTGATAGGGAGCGGGACTTGAAGTTCTCTACTCCAGGCTTCAATGTTGGGAGTGATCGAGTATGCAGAGTCAAGAATCCATTCTCTGTAAATGGATTTGAAAGACCAGAAAACCTTCGACTGGTTGAAACGGAAGAGCTGGGTAATGTTTAGCGGGAGGTTAAGATTGAGACTGTTTTTGTTGAGTATACGTTTGATTTTGGTCCAAGTTCCGAATTCTTCCTCTGGTAAGCCAAATTTGGTCTGCAGGATTGTAAAGGATTTAAGTTGTGTATCCTCATCGAGTATGTCAGACAAGGTGTGAATACCGCTAATAGTCCATGTATTGATATCTACAGCTGACGAGAGTGCTGGTAGGAGAGACAAAGGAATCCAATAAGGAGAAGACAATCGATTTGATGCTTGTGATTTCATGGTCAGGCATCTCCATGCGCGTATGGTTGCTTTTAATGTAGGCATAGAGGGTAACTTCTTGTTTTTGTCACACAGATAGGAGAGTAATGACCAGTGGAGATCTGCCGTCTGGTGAAATGCTTTCTCTATGTTTATCCATCTTGGAGTCTCCTCCGAACCCCACCAATTCTGACTCAGTTTGATCAACGCCGAATGGTAATATGCCGATATGTTGGGCACAGCTAAACCACCATGTGGTTTGCTTTTTTCTAAAGTAGAAAGAGCAGTTCTGGGTTTTTTCCCTCCCCAGATGAAGTTGGATAATTGGGTTTGAAGTTTTTTGCACCAATTAGAATTGACCTGGAGGGGGATCGAGCGAAAAATATAAAGTAGTTTAGGTAAAATGAATAGTTTATACGCTTCTATCCTGCCCAACCATGTCAACTCAGTTTTGGAAATATTAGTTAGGTCTATTTGTACAGTTTTGTATATCTTTCCTAAATTGGATTCATAAGTATGAGATATGGGTTTAGTAATTATAATTCCCAAATAATCCAACACATTCTTCTCCCAATCCAAACCATTATTTTGTTGTAAGGAGGAAATAATCTGGTCTGAGAGGTTATAACTAAGTACTTGCGTTTTAGCGATGTTTATTTTATAGTGGGAGACCTTAGTGAAGTCTTCCATGAGGGAAAGGAGATTACACATTGAGGATATTGGATCTGTGAGAGTTAAAATTATGTCATCCGCAAATAGACTAATTTTATAGGATTCGCTGTTCAGAGTAATACCAGTGATTTGCGGATGAGATCGGATTTTTTCGGCCAACGGTTCAATGAATAAATTAAAAAGAGAGGGCGAGAGGGGACAGCCTTGCCTTGTGCCGTTAGTCAACATAAATGGGGCAGATAAGTGATTGTTAGTGAGTAACCTTGCCGAGGGGGCAGTGTACAAGGCTTGAATGGAGTTAAATATGGGGCCATTTATTCCAAATTTGTGCAGGACCTCAAATAGGTATCCCCAGTGGACTCTGTCGAACGCTTTTTCTGCGTCGACAGAGACCACTATCATAGGGGTTCCAGAGGATTCAGCGTGAGCTGACAGGTTTAAAATTCTTCTCGTCGCGTCAGTGGAGCTTCTTTTTGGGGTAAAACCCACCTGGTCCTGGTGGATCAAAAGCGGGATAATTTTTTGCAGTCTGACATTAATTGCTTTAGAGATAATTTTAATGTCAGTATTGAGCAGAGAAATGGGTCTGTAATTAGATACCAATTCTCTATCTCCTTTATTTTTCGGAATCACTGAAATTAATGCTTGAAGCATCTCGTGCGGAACCGATTGATTGTTATTGGATAAAGAATTAATTAATTTAGTGATGTAGGGAGTAAGTAAACTTTCATAAGCTATGAAGTATTCATTTTGGAGACCATCAGGGCCTGGGGATTTATTCTTTTTAAGTTTAATGATAATATCTTTTATTTCCTGTTCGGTGTAAGGTTGATTGAGTCTATTTAGGGTGTCCTCTGTAAGGGTCGGGAGTGTAATGGAATCCAGAAAGGACTTAATATTCTGCTTTGTGGGTTGATGCTCCAATGGATCATTTTTGAGATTATAGAGGCTTTTATAAAATTCTACAAAGGCTCTAGAGATTTCCACGGGGGTTTTAACCACGTGGTTTTGTTTGTTCCTGATTTGGTGGATACAGGTTTTAGATCTATGGATTTTAATCAAATTTGCGAAGGTTTTGGAGGGCTTGTTCATATTAGAGTAGAAATTTGATCTGGAGATACGGGCCATTTTATCATAATCTGATAAAAGAAGAGATTTCAGTTGGATCCGGAGTTCAAGAAGATCTTTGTGTTTCCTCTCGGATGGATCTGCCAAGATATCTCTTTCTAAGTTGGAGATTTGGTGGATCAGCTTTTTCGTGTCCTCTTGTTGAGCTTTTTTTGTGTTTCGCATTTAAATAAATTAGTGACCCTCTTATAGTCGCTTTGTGGGCGTTCCATAGTGTGAATAAGGATACCTCAGGAGTTTCATTTTCTTTAAAATATAATTTGAGTGATTCTTGAATCTCAGTTTTATATTGAGGGTGAGTGAATAGGTAAGAATTGGCCCTCCATGGGGAATGTGCATTAAAGGGGGGGCAGTTGGAACATTCGAAAATAATGGGGGAGTGATCCGACCACGTTCTTGGGAGAATGGATATGGTTTTAACTTTAGATAGGGAATGAATGTCAGTTATAACTAAGTCAATTCTAGAGAAGGATTTATGCAAGTTGGAATAATGGGTGAACTCCACAGATGATGTGTGTAAGCATCGGAATACGTCGAAGAGTTCTTCCTTTTGTAAGAGAGGGTCAAGTTTAGTATTAAGATTCCTCGATTTATTAGAAGAATCTAATAGGGGATTCGGGACTGCATTAAAATCCCCAAAAATTAAGAGTGTCCCCTTTTGTTTTTCATGGATTAGGGCAAAAAGACGTCTGAGGAAAGTGATTTGGCCATTATTAGGCGTGTAAACGTTCGCAAGTGTATAGGTGGTGTCATTGATCTTGCAAATCAAGATTATGTACCTTCCCTCGTTGTCTTTAATAAGCTCGAGCTCTTCAAATTTCAGTGAGTCCTTGATAATTAATGCTACTCCCGCTTTTTTTTTTGGGGTTGGACGATAGGTATATGTGAGGAAAATTTTTATTGGTGAATTTGGGAGGGTTCTGTAAGGGGAATCTAGTCTCTTGGATACCCGCTATATCAACACGATTTGATTTCATCTCCTTCCATAAGCTGAATCGTTTTTGCGGCGAATTAAGTCCGTTTGTATTTAGTGACATAAATCTTAGTGCCATTGTGCTAGTCAAGCAATTATACTAAAGCTTTATGATAAGGGGAGGGTAAGGGGGGTTTGGGTGAAGAAACGGAGGTAAAGAGGTACTTGGGTAAAATACAACAAGAATACAAGAAAGAATGTAAACAATACGAATTAGATCGTAATGGGAAGGAAGAGTTCCAGGGAACTGATGTGAGTCTTCCTCTTGGGCTAACGGTGGGGCCTTTGGTGCTAGTTTTAATGCCAACAATAGGGAAGTCGGCAGAGTTACTCATGTATGTGAAGGTGTTTGAGGAGTTTTAAACCTTCCGTGGAGTCCTCTATTGTGATCTGCTTTTGTTTGTGGTAGAATATGACAGAGGTAGTAGGGCGACCCCATCTGTAGGCTATCTGTTGTTTCCTTAAAACTTCAGTGATTGGTCTCAAGGATCGTCTCTTCATAGCAGTTTCTCTGGAGATGTCAGAGTATATTTTTAGGGAGTCGTAAGGGGCAGGCAGGAGGCCATTTTGTCTGGTATAATTATTTATTTTATCTTTTGTCTGAAAAAAGGTGAATTTTACAATAACATCCCGAGGGACGTCTTCAGGGAAGCGCGGAGGTTTAGGGATTCTATGCGCCCTTTCTATTGAAAGCTCTATGTCTGGCAGAGAAGGGATCAATTTTTTTGTCAGATTTTTAATGAAAGGAATCAATTCGTGTGACTTAACCTGTTCTGGTACACCCCTAATTTTTAAGTTAGATCTACGGTCACGATCTTCTCTGTCAATAAGTTTGTCAGAGAGGTATTTGATGTCACCTTTGGCTTTAGACAACTCAGTACGGCATGCTTTAATCTCTTTCTTTAAATTGTCTACATCAGTTTCAGTTTTATCTAATCTTGAGTTTATGGCGTTAATTGATGCTTTCACATCTGTAAATTGCTCTCTCATCTCCTCCTTTAATGAAGAGAACAGCTGAAGGAGAAATTTCTTGTCAGGAATTTGGTTTGGATCCAAGATGCGATTGACTTCGCCCTCAGCTTGAGTGACTTTGATTTTTTGCCTCGCTGGGCTTCTGCATTGTGATTGTGCCTCATCCTGTGGAGGCGATTCAATGTGTTGGCGGGGGGGAGAGTCTATCTCCTTCCTCTTTGAACTATGTTGGGAATTCTCATATAGCATCGAGTCCTCATGAGGGTCTGATTCTTCAGTTAGTGGTAGGGTTTTGGTGGGATGATCTCTTCCCTTAAAGGTTTTACCAGGGCTATGTGCCATGGTAGGTATTTTGTTCTTGGATCTGCTTTGTTGCGCTTCCATGTTCTTATCAGAATGGTCTGTGTTGGAAGTAGATCTGGATTTGGAGGGCATTAGTCCCCCAGTATCAGGAACAATCGGGAGGTTCGTGGACTCAGGCTGTGTTTTGCAGAGAGAGATATTTAGAATAATACAGTACTTATCTGAAACCTGGATGACCAAGGGTGAAGGGAATCGCGCCGTGGATCTTGGAATCCTGGTCTACGAAGCTGGCTTGCGTGGGGGGCCCGATATCCCCACTTGCTAGAAGCGATCTTCCCGTCCGAACCTTTTCTTGCAGGTCGCTCAGCGTTGAAACAGTTAACAGTGAAGAAGAATGCAATCTGTAGCTCCTTTAGTACCTCAGCGCTCAGGGCTGAAACAGTTAATAGTGAAGGAGAATCTCTGGCTCCTCAGTACCTCAGGGCTGAAACAGTTAATAGTGAAGGAGAATCTCTGGCTCCTCAGTACCTCAGCGCTGAAACAGTTAATAGTGAGGGAGAATCTTTAACTCCTCAGTCTCTCAGCGCTGAAACAGTTAACAGTGAAGGATCTTTAGCTCCTCAGTACCTCAGTGCTGAAACAGTTAATAGTGAAGGAGAATCTTTAGCTCCTCAGTCTCTCAGCGCTGAAACAGTTAACAGTGAAGGATCTTTAGCTCCTCAGTACCTCAGGGCTGAAACAGTTAATAGTGAAGGAGAATCTCTGGCTCCTCAGTACCTCAGCGCTGAAACAGTTAATAGTGAGGGAGAATCTTTAGCTCCTCAGTACCTCAGGGCTGAAACAGTTAATAGTGAAGAAGAATCTCTGGCTCCTCAGTCTCTCAGCGCTGAAACAGTTAACAGTGAAGGATCTTTAGCTCCTCAGTACCTCAGTGCTGAAACAGTTAATAGTGAAGGAGAATCTCTGGCTCCTCAGTACCTCAGCGCTGAAACAGTTAATAGTGAGGGAGAATCTTTAGGTCCTCAGTACCTCAGGGCCAAAACAGTTAATAGTGAAGGAGAATATATGGCTCCTCAGTACCTCAGGGTTGAAACAGTTAATAGTGAGAGAGAATCTTTAGCTCCTCAGTACCTCAGCGCTGAAACAGTTAATAGTGAAGGAGGATATATGGCTCCTCAGTACCTCAGGGTTGAAACAGTTAATAGTGAGAGAGAATCTTTAGCTCCTCAGTACCTCAGCGCTGAAACAGTTAATAGTGAAGGAGGATATATGGCTCCTCAATACCTCAGCGCTGAAACAGTTAATAGTGAGGGAGAATCTTTAGCTCCTCAGTACCTCAGGGCCAAAACAGTTAATAGTGAAGGAGAATATATGGCTCCTCAGTACCTCAGGGCTCAGCGTTGAAACAGTTAATAATGAGGTAGAATCTGTGTCTCCTCAGTACCTCAGCGCTGATACAGTCAACAATGAAGGAGAATACAATCGTGAATGATCTTCTCTGCCAGCAGGAGCCCAATATGGCGCCGTTACCTCAGACTGAAGAAGATGGGGTTCTCCTTGTGTGGCTTTCTCCTCATCAGATCTCATCAGAACTCGCCTCGTTCGGTCACTGCGGGTAGCTGGTTAGGCTGGTAGCTAGTTGTGGAATCAGAATGGCATTAAAATGTCATTAAGTCCGTCGCTTTGGATAAAGCACCAGGAGCTCCTGTGAGTGTGACTTCACATAGAGCCGCAGGCCACGCCTCTCTGCAATGAATATCTGGAAATGTTATTCTGACACATGGCCACTAGATTTAATCAGCTCCAAGGTGACCAACTTTTCTGATACATTCAGATGCAGGTGAAGATTCAAATCAGTCCCAGTAGTATTTCACTGAGCTCTCCTATGGTATTCACGTTCACCAGAGTCTTAGTGCAGAGGAGCTCACACAGTCTCCATCAGTCCACCAGTAATCTCAGAAACAGGAATGTTCATTGAGATGCCGTGAATCCTATCTAACTCTCCCTAACTGACTAAACAGTTGGTAACCGGTCACACACCAAAGTTTACTCATGGAGCCACTCCCTCTGGATCACACCATCCAATTTGGATCACTTCGGTCTCCCAATCTTCTGTGTCTCTCAGGCAGGATTTCTCCTAAAATTTACCTCACGAGTCTTTAAGTCTACTACTTCCTGTTTCCAATGCTTTCTTCACTTGCTGAATGGTGACCACGAGTGGCTGAACTAAGTTATTGCATCGTAATATCTTATAACAGTAAAAATTAACATGCTACAGGACAACCTTTTTGAACAATGTGCATTGTCCTGATGTCATAGTTGCCCACTGCAACTAATATTACAGTGTCTACTTATATAAAAGTCTTAGTCTGTCTGTTTTTAAGTTTGTTCCTGAAATAGCGCCACCTAGAGGACACTAGCTACAGCGCAGGCAAGCCCAGGTATCTCATGATTAGTCAGATTGCAAGTGCGCAGTAATTGATGAAGACACCTTTTTACACACCCAGTCATGTGAAGTAGCGTGTCTGGTGTAGTTGTGGCTATATTTCTACCCTTGGTCATTACTAAAGGAATGGACGTGGCCATGGACTTTATTAGAATTGCGGGGGGTCTGGCAGTAAGACTCACAGGAAGGGGAGGGATGCTGGGGAGGCCAATAACCCCCTTACATAGACTACACCACAACCACCACCAACTAAGACGGTCATGCCCACTTTGAAACAGATTATACATTCATTAGGCATGACTGTCTTCATTGGTGGGCATGAATGGCTTCTTTGGTGGGCATGATGACATTTCCTCCCGTACACTAGGATCATGCAAGGGCGGCCTTTGACCACCCCTCAACCATGCCCGTAGCTCATGAGGTAAGTCATGTTAGACTTGAAAGGAGCACATACCGTCCAGCATCTACCATCAGATCATAGCTAACGCACCTGCCATATTACTACATCCGCTGATGCGCAGTAACGCTCAGGGTGTAACCGCCGCCATATTAGTACATCAAAACATTCCTAATATCGCTCTGCTTGCCAAATTTACAACACATAACCAGTACCATTATGATACTATTGCCAGTTACAACATACTTATTGGTCACACACATAACCAGTACCATTGGGATACTGTTTTTAATCAATAACAGCATTCATCATATTTTCCATACATATACCTATTTTGTTGTTTGCATTTTAGACAATTTAACTACTGTCGCATGCCTAAATGATTAACAATATGTGAACTAACATATAACTGCACATGTTCTAGAATCTCTCGATGCAATAAATTTGGGCTAGTTAAGGAATATGCCCCCAGGGCATCGCTCAGAGCCTCACATTAGGAAGGAAGCATGTTCCTTTATACACTGTATTTCTATATACTCCTATGAAGATCCTGTCCTAGGTGCAGATGATGACCGATGCTATCACCACCTGCAGCCACGAACCATATCAGTCATTCCCCCGAATGGAAATCTATAATACACAGAGCCTGAACCTCATGATGACGGACGGAGATGGTGCACGGCTCTCCGGCTCACGTCTTCACACATCTCTACATAAAATAACCTTTCTTTTTTTTCTTCTGCTCCATTGTCTCATATCATAAAAGGTAAGGCATCTCTTTTAGAAGCCATTGTCATGTGATTGGTGTCCTCCCCAGGGCGCTTGTTGTGGGTGCATTCATTTCATGCGTCGTGTGGGTTTGCCTTTTGATGCAGCGGTTACATAATAGGCGATGGGTGTCATCTTTCAAATTACAGTGACCACTCACACCCAGGAGACTTGTCCTCAGATGCTACTGTATGGCTGGCTGCATGGAAAAACCTACCCCCCCCCACCATCACCACCCCCACCGGCCTCCAAGAGGATTCAGCCCCCTCCTAACAGACAGCACAGCCCATTCCTCCTCTTCTGTGCCTGGCAGAACATTCGATGTGATGCCCAATCAGGGCCTGCAGCGGCTACAGACGTCAGGAGGGGGTTTTTTCCCACTGTCTTGTGGAGCAGACTGCAGTTGCTTACAGTGTGCAGCCTCCATTAGGACAGCAGCTCTATTGATTTCTGAATCACACTGCAGCAAGAGACAGGGAGACAGGAGCACCTGACAGCAGCAGCCAGGAGCATAGGGGAATATATTAAATCTGGGCTAATCTGACCTTCTACATCATTATTCCAAATATATAATCTATATATATGAATAGGACGGTGCAGAGAAGAAAGAGGACATGCCATGGGGTGCAGACATACTACATGGTGATCAGCTGCCAATGATGGGGTGCATACATACTACATGGTAATCAGCTGCCAATGATGGGGTGCAGACATTCTACATAGTGATCAGTTTCCAATGATGTGGTGCAGACATACTACATGGTAATCAGCTTCCAATGAGGGGTGCAGACATACTACATGGTAATTAGCTTCAAATGATGGGGTGCAGACATACTGCATGGCAATCAGCTTGAAATGATGGGGTGCAGACATACTACATGGTAATCAGCTGCCAATGATGGGGTGCATACATACTGCATGGCAATCAGCTTCAAATGATTGGGTGCAGACATATTACATGGCAATCAAATGACTATGATGGGGTGCAGACATACTACATGGTAATCAGATGTCTATGATGGGGTGCAGACATACTACATGGCAATCAAATGACTATGATGGGGTGCAGACATACTACATAGTGATCAGTTTCCAATGATGGGGTGCAGACATACTACATGGCAATCAAATGACTATGATGGGGTGCAGACATACTACATGGTAATCAGATGTCTATGATGGGGTGCAGACATACTACATGACAATCAGATGTCTATGATGGAGTGCAGACCTATTTACATGGTAATCAGCTTCAAATGATGGGGTGCAGACATACTACATGGTAATCAGCTGCCGATGATGGGGGGGATTGTTTATACATTAAAGGGTTTTAGAGAGAAATATTATAAGAATAGATTTTTTCCCCAAATTGTATTATGTGCATATACATGTAGCAATGTGTATTTGTGATATTTAGAATATTGATTGCAACAATAAAACAGTTCAATGACACATCCCGACTTGCTACATGGTAAATGTGCACCAGCACCTCCATCCTGCAGGTGCCCAAGCAATGTCTAGGCGGTAAGCCATTATTAGCACAAGCTATATTGAGCATGCTTGCCAGACTAGGCAGAAAGGCTGAACCCTAGGTCCGCCCAGACATGTGCCCTGCCATTTTCGTTTTAATCAGTCTGCTCAGGATGGCTGCTGATTCATTTTGCAGGACGGCCCCCTGGGAGCCCAAGGTGGGAGCTGGAGGCGAGCTGCTCCTGCCTCATTGCAGTATTCCACATCACAGAGACTGGAAAGACAGGGATAGCTAGTCAATGAGCTGATCAGACTGCAGACCCCCAGCCTCACAATATCATCCCATGGAGTAACCCCTTCCTCCCTGGCTGCAGCACCATTCAGAAATCCATAGTCAGGAGTCTGTCTGGATCCCTTACATGACTAGACTATGAAATGTTATCTCACGCAACCTCGTACACAGAAATCTGAACTATTGTATCAATTGTATCCTTCTACATTGCAATACAGTGTTACTCCCCCCCCCCATTTTTTTTCTTTTCCCTCCTTTTTCATAATGGCAATCTGACTTATTATATCAATTGCATCCTTCTACATTGTGATAAAGTGTTAAACCCCCCCCCCCCATATTTTTCTTTTCCCCTCTTTTGTTTTTCCTAATGGTAATCTAACTGGTTATATCAATTGCATCCTTCTGCATTGCAATACAGTGTTACCCCCCTCTTTTTTTTTTTTTTTTTTCTTCTTTTGTTTTTCCTAACGGAAACCTGAAATATATCGAATGCATTCTTCGACTTTGCAATACGAAGTGTTAACCCCTCCTTCCCCCCTTTCTTTTTCTTTCCTTCTTTCTTTTTTTTCCCTAAGCACAAGGTGAAAATCTATCACATGGAAGTGTAGACTTAAGAAATAACGGGTCGGGGTGATATACCTGATTTAGCAGGAAACTTTGATTCGTGGGATTGACAACCTTATTATGCAGCTAGCTTATTATTGATATTATTCTGCTCTCGGTTGCTATGGCCACCTTGCGAGAGACATTCAATTTTCTCTCTTCCATCATCATTATCTATGAGGCCATCTGTTGTGGAAAATGAATTCAGCCTCATTTGCATGACTGATAAGCAATTTTTTTTTTATCTATTTAACAGAAGGTCATATGCCGGGGATTTAGAGCTGGTGAAAAAAAAAAAAAAAGTGAAAAAAGCCTATAGAGAGCATGAGTGGGAGTGCGAGCATTAGAGGATGTGTGCGGAGCTGTAGCAGATCCCTTAGGCCTGCGAGCCTATCGTACCGCATTTGTCATTCCTGCCAGGGCGACATTTTTTCCCCTAAGCTCCAGCAGAGACACACAGAAAAAAGGGACAGACACACAATCTTCCCTCATGTCTTCTGGAAGCTGTACGTTCCCTTTTTCTTAGGACTTTGTATCGGTGGGTGTCATTTTAACACTTCTTACATGGAACGGGGGTCTAACTCAGATTTCGGCGGAGGAAGCAGAGCACTAATTTTGTGGTAGGCTCCTTCTTTTTTAGGATTAACTTCTCATAGGTTTGCATGCAATTCTCGTCCTTTTCTTGTGAAGTGTTTGCTCAAGTGCAGAACTGGATTAAAGTCAGATCTAGATGTAGCAGAGCTGACTTTGTTCCACGTAAATCCTTTATCTTTTAAGATTCATTTGGAAAGCAGAAGGCATGATTGATATCAACTTATTTCTATAGACCTATCCATTAAAGGGAACCTGTCACCAGGTTTTTGCCATCCTACCTGATAGCAGCATAATGTAGGGATAGAGACCCTGATTCCAGTGATGTGTTACTTACTGAGCTGCTTGCTGGCACTTTGATAAAATTACTGTTTTCTCTGCTTCAGATTTAGCAGTAAATGACTGTGCTGGACTATTTGATTAGTCCTACAATGTTAATCTCCAACTGATTGAACAGTGATTTTATGGAAACTACAATGAGAAGCCCAGTAAGAGACACATCGCTGGAATCAGGGTCTCTGTCTCTACAGTATACTGCTGTCAGATAAGATGCCAAAAACCTGGTGAAAGTGTCCCTTTAATTGCCTTAACAGTTGAACTTACTGAATTGAGAAAGCCAATAAAAAGTTTGCATGTGATGACAAAGTGCAAACCCAACTCTGCTGCATTGATAGACTCAGCTCCACTCAGTCCATATGGGGAACAAGAGACGTATTTTATTAAAATGATCATCTTAAGTTTATATCAGGGTCGTTGGGATATTGCAGCCATTGGATGGGGATACTTATGTTTCTTAACCCTAGAATGAGTATATTCCTATATTCTGCAAAATGACTTTAGTTAAAATAATGAAACTCTAGGTGTTCCTCAAGTATGTCATTGTTGGTAATATCCATAGTTCATATAGGCATTTTGGTATAACAATGCTTATTTGGGAGCACAATATACATCACGCATTCGAGGGTTAATGGCATTTCTTTTTCCATGCGTTGGGTCTTGGGTTATTCTTTGTTTTGGTCAGTGGCGTCTGGGGAAAACTTGTCATCTTAAACTTATAATGAAGACTGATGGGTTCCTGGGGACGATCCATCACACCGGAGAGACGGCAGATTTTACCAATTGTTCTCACACTCTTCTCTGTAGTTTGATATTGGTGATGTACATTAGTTAGATGCTATGAGAACTTCAGTCTTCATCAGCAAATATCTTGACTTTTTCATGAATATGCCATCTCTTTCTATATTGTGTGTCCTCTGAAAATATAATGTTTAAGAACAGATGTAGCAGAGCTGAGTTAGTTCTCTGTCACTATGTCTTACATAAGTAGTGATTGTGATTTAACCAGGTATTATATGACACAAACAGCTAAGCCATGTCAGCTCTGCTACATCCTTAACCACCATTGGTAATATGTATTACAATTTCTCTCTTTACTCTATATCTGGTATATACTGTACATGTGGTGAGATGGTTCAATGTCCCTTG